>WSTH01000266.1:0-30330 GCA_019616345.1 Ceratobasidium sp. 395
CGAGCTTGATTCAGCGTCCATTTTTCGCCTGTAACTACGAGCGATTCAATGGTACATAAAAAGATTGTCGCATTTTAACTCACCCTCATCAGCTGCATTCTGTACCTTATCCACTTCTACGCATGCTGTGTGTCTGAATACACGGGGATAAACCAGAAATAAAGATAGTTGCAGTAGTACACCAGCGAGCACAGCAAGAGTATACAGTTTTACACGAGAATTCAGTGGTATGCTTAGCACCAGGCTAAACCACCTGTGTTTACGCGCCTTTTCCCTCTCCCCGCCGTTGCTAGACGGGAGTAGAGTATAGGCGGATGGCATGGTGGAGTTGTATCCCAAAATACACCGGAGCCAGATCTTATAAATGCCGAGGCTGGATGGTGGTGGTAGTCAAGCCCCATTCCGTCTAAGCGCCGCGTGACATCTTCGTTCAGCCGATGCCCGATCACGCTGCTTAGTTATAAATAGCGGTGCCGTAAATGAAATTAAATTCCACACAAGCTGGTTGGCTCCAAAGTACTGGGTCGTGAGGACCTACTATGATTTGTACGGCGAGGTGCACGTATACTTGCCATCGTTTCAAATGCAAAGGACGAATATAACCAGTCGATAAACAGATCGTTATTGGCGTAGCAAACATGAAGCACCAAACACAAATTCCTTCACAGACATTCCCAGAACTTCAAGCGGCATATATAACACTTTAGAAGCAATGCTTTATATACTACCTGACACGCATTTTACAAAAGACCAGGGCCTACAACAACGGGCTTGACTTTCTGCAGCTTGCTGATCGTGTCGTCACTGAGCTGCAGATGAGCCTGAAACGGAAGAACGCATAAGCGGATTGCCTAGCTAAAATAAACAGATCCGCCGCGTACCTTGACCATGGCAGGCGGAGTGAGCGCCAACCACTGGTTGAGCGAGATATCCTCGTATTTGTCGGCGTTGAAGATCTCGAGGAACCTGAGGGTAGTGTTTCCGATGTTCTCAACATAGTGGCCGAAGCTCGGAGGAACGTAACCTAAGATGAGACCAAAGCGTTAGATTGTTTTAGAGAGTCTACAGCGCATGAATAGCTCTTACCAATGTCCCCGGCTTGGTAGTTGAAGGTACGGGCGTTGGCGGAGGCTGCAAAGACAGTGATGCGCGCGTAGCCTTCGCTGTTAGGAGCATCAGTACTTAAACGATTAGGCGAGAAGCAAGACGCATACATAAAGTAGCTCCACTCGGGCTGCGAAGGGTGCCACTAGCAACAGAAAAGTCGAAGTTCGATGAGTCGCAGGCCGAGAGCTTGAGGCAATTAAACTCACGTGAAGCTCACGGATTCCACCCGGCACAACCTCGACCTCGGCCATTGCAATCGTTTTTGAAATTTCGAACGTGCGCGAGTCAACAACCTTGACAGTTCCTCCAGGTACCTATTGTGCAATGTTTGTTACGTTGGTCACACTCACTAATTACTATGACTTACTTTGGTAGAATTGGCCTTGCTTGCCGCGAACGTGTAAGGAAGGGTAGAAACTCCCTGAGGGCTCTTGACAGCATCTTGATTGACATCCTTCGGTGGAACCGCAGACGGGAGCATCCACAATTGACGGTCAGGGATATGGTCGAAAGCGGAGGCGTTGACCTTGAAGTTCTTAGCGAGCACTTCCTTTGGGACGTGAGCCATCCAGTCGGTTACAGAGAAAGTCGAATCTTCGCTAAACTCGCCATCGTCGAAGACCTAGAGCGATCTAAGCTAAGCGCTCAGAAGAATAGTGCTCGACCTACAAGAAGGAACTCGCATCCGTCCGCGATATCGTTAAGCCCTTGGATAGTATGCGGGATGCCTGCGGGGAAGTACCACAAGTCGCCAGGGTACTAGCCAAATGAGTCAGCATAGAAACAGAAGTCCCCACGGTTGATGACATACAACGTCCTTGTTATAATTTTGGCCATCCGCGTTCACAACAACTACACGGCAGCTTCCCTTCGTTTCCCAGTGAGTCAGCCTTTATGATGATCGAGTAGTCAGAAGCTCACTTACCGCCAACACGTACGCCCACTTGTAATTAGGAAGAAAATATATGTGAGTGACTACGAGAACTGAAGCAAAGCGAAGGCCATACCTCCGCAGTAACGTGCCAATGAAGCTCACTAGTTCACGAATAAGTGTTATGATTTAACTTACAGCGAGTTGTACATACCGAATACCACCAGCCTTCAAACGCATGTTTACGCCAGCCATAGTAGTTGCGATAGGCATCGAATGCACTACCCAACAGATATTAGTTTCAAACATTGTTGTGACTTGTGCGCGAGCATACCGTTTTGCTGACGCGCCCAGCCGCCGTCCTGAACACGGTTGTGCGAGAGACTGAAAGGCCACTTGACGTTGGAGCTGAACACCGAGTCATTAGCCTCTGCTTATAAAAATATGATCAAGGTGCTTTACTTACACTGCACCATTGTCAGTGCTCGGGCCGTCCAACAAATCGGGATTCTGGCGGTCCAACGGGACATTCTGTGGGCCGAGGATAGCAGCACCCCTGGAGCCACGAATTGGCTCTGGGTTTTCGACCTGAAACTTGTCGAGGTAAGACTCGTTGAGGTCGTCCGAAGCGTATGGGACCGTTGGGCTCGGAAGAGACGAGTCGGTGGTCGGGCTTGGAGCAGTGGATGAAGAAAGAGAACGGCTTGTGGTCGACGGCTTTGCAGAGCTAGCGGCAGGAGCGCCAAGGGCATAAGACGAGAGGGCGAGAACAGCGACAATGGGAGCGAGCATGGCTGAAGAGGAATAAGAAGAGCTGAGAACACTGGGAGTAGAGGAAACCTCTGAAGATTGGTTGTCCTTCAAGGCCGCCCTTTATAGCGTAAAGGGCCATACGGCGACACAGCTAGCATTTTGTTTGTACTCAGCGCATATCCCATGACGAGCCAGCTCGCACACAGTAGAGACCGTGATCCTGAACGAACTAGAGAGAAGAGTCAAAGCAAAACAGCTGCCTTAGTGCAATATCCGCAGACCCACACGGCTAGGCCGCTCAGGAATACCCAGGAATGATGGATTCGGAGGATTGAACTACCCTATTTGCGGATCGAGGCGAAGGACCTCATCAGGACGGACCCAACGTCGGGAGATTAGGAACAGGGAGTTGCGCGACGTAAGCTACGATCGCGAACGCCGGGCACAATGGTGAGGCGTCGCCGATGGTACGCTTATCCAAGCTCTCATTTTCTGGCAACAGTTTGGTTTCACCGTTCTTACCTGAAGGTACGCCGATGGAAGTCAAACTATAAATAGCGAGCAACGCCTCCCGAAACAATTGACTAGAGGCCGTGAATAGCAGTTTAAGGAATAGCATTATTCAAGGATCGGACCAGTCTAGCGGAGGGTAGGTCCTGTGTGACGCCGCCTCGTCGTCAGCGGAGAATCGATCAAAAACGAAAGACAGCCAGACTTTCTCATGCTCTTGGGTAGCGCCAGAGACCACCTGAGAACTGACAAAGCTGAAGCCCGAGCTGCGAGCCCGAAAGACCATGTGATCGGGATGAAAGAACGGGATTCCGCGCGCTATAGATGCCAGGTTTCTTGCGGAGCACAGCGAAACACGTGGATAATTTTAGAGTGCGAAGGCAGACTTGTTTCTCAGGATAAGGTGGAAAGAAGACAGCAGTATCTGTGAGAATGGAACGAATAAACCGGGACACGGAAGGTTTGTGCACAGAAGTAGTATTGATTCCGAAATTGTTCTGTTCTTAGTATGCTTGGCAATCTATCCATAGAACAAGGTGGGTCTTGCATATCCGTGAGTCGCTATCTAGGTCCCGTGCTTATCTTAATTGATGAAGCTGACGATGGGTGAAGGGTCGCCGATGTTTGCAAGAAAATCGTTTTTAGACAAGGAGCCCGAGAAGTAGCACGTGACCCTTGGCACGGCCAAATATAGTTCTAGGCCTCGACTCAGCCAGACCCAAAATTAGAAGTCAACCAAACTTACCAAATCGACGCTAAGAGTCTTGTGAGAGCACCACCCAAGGATATCCGTTTCTCAACGCGATATGACTCAAGGACTATCCGAAAAATTATGACCTTGGTTGTCTAGCCTTTCCGTCAGGTTGTGCAAGCGACCAATGGCTAAATTCTACAAAGTCGGGGGGCTGCTACTTATCGGCGAAACATATAGCCCCTTGTGTTATTCTAGGAGATGTGCCGATCATTCGCTACCAAAGTTTGGTCCCTAAGTTGAGACTGTTTGGCGCGGTGTCTTGCCCCATATGATTACGGTAGGTTGTTGCCGAGGACCGACGATCTCCTGTTTCCTGTTATACTTTCTAGAAACGGGCTCAATCTGAGTTGCGAGCTCAAGTACCGCATAAGTTATATTGAAGCATGAATTCATGAATTCGTCACACCAATATATTACTTACTGTTCCTTAATGCATGTAATGTTTCCCCTTAGTGCATACTGCTTCAGGTTCTAAATATTCTAATACTTTGAATTCAGATTTAATTATGGGCACATTAATTTGTTACATGCACAGGCAGCAGCAAGCATTAGATCTGGCCTATTGCGGGCGTTGACATTAGTGTATGCGTAGGTGCACATACATGGCAAGCCTTTCAGCTAATTGATACACGTTCACAGCCAGACCTAAGACTACCGGAAGCTATCAGCCTGGTCATTTACCTACAGCTAGTTACACAACAGCAGCGGTGCTGAACTTGCGGGACGGCCAAATTGGCGATATTTCAAGCATGTAGTGGGGCTCATTCAGGTGGGTACCGACTCTAGCTTACTGTATGTAATATGCACTCAAATCTTATGCCAGCAAGCTTGCAGCTTTCACGATTGTGCTCTATGTAAGTCTTTAGTTGTGCATATACAAGTAGGAGCAGAGATGGCTTGGTCATAGTTGGTGTCTACCAGCATTTAGCAAAGAGTCAAGGAGCATTGACCTCGGTGTATCGCCCGATAATAGCCTAAGGGCGTCCGGGCCGAGAAATGGTTGACTTGTACGATCAATACATTCCTCGTTATAAAAATACAAATCGGTTATCTAACTGCTCGCAATGGTGACCTCAACCTCAACACCAGGCTCCAAGGAGATAGAAGTCTAGAGAAATACTTAGTACTTAAGCTTAGATGGACGAAAAAAAAATGAGCATACAATCTGCTTGACAATCTCGGACGACGAGTGAAGGTCGATCAGCCGTTTGTGGATCTTGAGTTCGTAACGGTCCCAGGTCTTGGATCCTTCGCCACAAGGCTATCTCATACGATTAGACAATGGTTTTTTAGTGGGCATAATAGCTACTGACAGTCTTTCGGGTGGTAATCCTCAAAACTTTGGTCGGGAGACGCACAGGGCCCTTGACGCGCAGGTCCTTATCCTTGGCACGGTTAACGAGATCACGAGAGACTATCCATAGTAGTCTTAGTACACTAGCGTGCCAAAATATGCGAGCACTCACATTTCTCGAGATTCGCAACATTCCCGCTCGTGAGGGTAATACGAATCTTGTGGAGTTTGGCCGTCACTGGCGCGCCGGTCGCATCATAATCTTTATCCTTCGCGACGTAGCTCATCTTTCTTCTGAGTGAGAGGAGAAAGTGGCAGCAAGGTGACTACAGTTATTTTGTTAGTGAATAATTGGGATACATGTTTTGCATGGGATGATTACCGAAGGTGTGTTGGTTTGCGGACAAAAATTGCATCCGGTGTATTCAAGGGGCAGTGGCAAAGGTACTGTATAGGTCCATATAAACTTTGTATGTTGCAACGCCAAGCTCAGAACCTCCTGGAGAGGTTATACGGTAAGTAGTATTTAGTGTCGGCTCACAGATATTGAGATTAAAGTGTGGCTTACTAGTTAGGGATAGACTCTTTAGCAAGCAAGTAGCTAGTCATTAATGATACCTTGAGCCGCAAGACCTTCAAAGTTCACGCTCACAAGTGTGTCTCAGCTTTAAGAAAGATAAAATAAGATATCCTATAGATACAAGAGACACTGTGTATGACGGGTACATATGCTCCACCTAGGAACGGCGAATCGTCCGTCTGACCTCGCTCCCCCCGGAGAGTGTCTGATAGGCACTACCCTTCTGCTCTGCCTTCATATCGTCTACGACGTGGACAATCATCGAGCTCTCCATAGTACCAGTAGAGTCACTAGCAGGAGTTATTGGGCCAGGCGACTCTGGGGGTGAGTCCGCCAATGGGTTGGTAGAGTTATATGCACGAACCGCATCCATGTCGAGTGGCGCGACAGCTGGACGGCTCCGGTGCTTGTGTCGGCTACCCTCCGGCTTGGGAAGATGTTTCCGTGGAAAGCTGTGCACTCGGGTCCTGGGGGGACTCGGGGTAGCTTTAAGATTCATGACGCACACCAGATTGTTGTGCACCGCCAGCTTTAGAGGGTCCATGGACTTGAGGCAACGTGGATGAGTATGCTCGGTGACTAAACGTTTGAGTATTCTCGACTGTTGAGGAGCCACTTGGATAATTGGTTCCTCGCGCGACGCGGAAGTTTGGTCTAAAACGGATGAGGATTAGAAAGAATAACCATTGACGGCTGAAACGACTCACATTCGCCAACCACATTTCCTGCGTGTTCTACATGCTGCGTCGCAAAACGCTCCGAGACAGGATGATGAAACTCTAGTAGGTCCACCAGGCTGAACCGGCCCCCGCCTCGCGCCGCCATATACTGAATGGCTTTGGGGGGAGATGGAGTCTGGAGCCCCAACCGCTGAACCGTAATACTGCGCTTCGGACGAAAGAGAGAGGGGCCGGCAACGTTGATAACCTGCTCAGCCGCTGGTTCATATGTTGCTACTTAGATGCATGAGCCAGCGTGATCATAAAGGCATTCAAGGCCGTTAGCTCACTCTTTGAAGACGATAGGGGCGCAGTGTTCATAAAACGGGTAGAAGACTGCAGCGTCCAATGAACGCCAGCCTCTGATTTTGTCGAAGCATGCGACAAAGAAACACAAACTGACAAATCTGCTGAATACCTCAATATCACATTAGGCCTAAACGTATGTAACCGAAAATACATACTGCGAACTTGGGCCGTAATCGCCGTAATTCTTGGCGGATCAGGATTAGCCGGACCGCTAGCCGAGACAATCATCCTAGGAGCTGCTCCACTTGTAGGAGGTACCGAAGATAGGCGCGACTTGGATGCACCCTGGCCCGTTGTGACACGGAGGGAGAACGAGCTGACAAAAAACATAGCGTCGAGTGTCGTTTGGAGCAGGGTGGCGACGGGGCTCTGGGGAGTATGCAGAGCATATTTATCTTTCCAGAACTGAGCTACATGGCCTAGAGTAGAGTCTACTGGATAATGGTTGGTTGCAAACGCTAAATTACCAGATGTGGTAACCTAGGGAGATGGCCAATTTGCAACTTGGGCTTTGTTGTTTGTTTGGCTTGGCATCATTAGTGGCGGTGCTAGCTGATTTTCAGGCCGATTCCCGTCCTCCCACCCACTCCCTCAAGTTCTAGTTTCTACACTTCGCATAAAGCTGCTTATTTCTACAGTATTAGGTACTTGTTATATTTTGGGAGTAGTGGTCATGTGGCATTTGGTTATACAAAAGCAATAAGGCATATGTGATCAGAACTATGTACTATGTCATATCGTGCATTACCCATGAGATCCAGATCCCATATCCAAAACGTCATTCTCGTTCATAAAACTCAAGAAGTATAGATGCCAATGCCTAGACGCCATTCCAAGTTACTTGTTCGGCGACCCCCGCACCCTGAAACGCTTGCTGCCCAAGCGACCCATTCGCAGCGGCAGCTCCACGGAACGCCCTCGCAGACGGCCCATCCTCCTCATCACTCACACTGCCACGAACGCTCTCCAGCTCATCCGCATCGTTTAGAGCCGCGGCGCGCACGCAGCGGTAGTGTTTTTTACCCTGGAAATGCTCCACATCCCCACGCAAGAGGAACACGGCGCACACGTCGCAAAACGCGTACTCACTCGGATGTGCCCGACGCGGTTGGATACGGGTGGCCTCGGCCCAACGTTCGCGAGCGTCGTTGAGAGGAGGGGTAGGAGTTCCATGAGTACTTTGTTCCATTATGAGCTGAGAATAGCGGGCCGCGTTTCGACGGTGGCCGGATTTGGAGATGTGTTCAGTCCATTTGGCAAGAGGCATTGGCGCGTAGCACGCGTCGCATATAACTGGGTTGAGAGAAAGAACTTCGTCGGGCATCATTTCGCGTTCGAGCGATTCAATTACCGCTGGGTCGGCAGATGGCATAAGTTGAGGGGAAATCGAGAGTGATTGGTCAATTGGTTCGCTGGGCATAGCATGAGGAGAGGTCACGCGTTTAGCCGGTCGCTCGACAACAGGCGATTCCTGGGGTTGAAGGCTACCAGCTTCGTCAACGCTCTCTGTGAGGTGGTCTAGCCCGTCGTCTTCTCCCGCGGCAGTCTTTGTGTCTGAATCTTCATCTTCATCGTCGCCGCTTTCTTCTTCACTCGATGTGAGCCCACCATCGAAATCATCACTGGGAGCGCTAGCCGAGGCAGGTGTCTTGCCTTTGCCCTTTTGTGCCGTTGGGTTAGTGATTCTAGTAGCCATCAGCTTTTTGGGTCTGCTTCCAGCTGCCTGCAGTCGGCTCTACAATCGAATATCAGTATTATACTCACGCACTTCAATCGACCGTATACACTCACCATAAGACCAGTCGGCTCCTGGGAAGCCCCGCTAACAGCCGAAGTCACAGATCTAGGCCCACGCGAAAACACGCTCCGGCCTCTTGGCATAGGCATCTGCGTCGGGTCAGCCGAACGGCGCAAGTTTGTTCCAGACGAAAACAGGCTCTCCGGGCGAACTTCGGGAGCGGGAGGTTGAGTCGATCCAACTGATGCGGGCGCTGGAACCCGAGCCGCGGCGGACAAGGAAGAGTTGGGTCGTACTTGGGGATGAGCTGCTCGAGAGGATGTGTTTTGAGCGGGTGTAGTCGATTTGGAGGGGGTCGAGGTCGCACTCATGCGTACTGCACCCAGACGAAGTTTGGCTGGTGGAGGTTTGGGCGATACCACGCGGGAAAAGAGCGAGCCAGCGTCAGAAGGAGCGCCTGGAGGTACAATGGGGGACGTGATTCCTGAATCGGTATCGACCCGCTCGATTGTCATAGGTAGTTCTTGTACTTCTTGCGTCGGTTGCGCAGCAATATCCATCCCAGCCATACGGCCGATAACAGCATCGAGTTCATCACTTGTAGGACCTCGTTCAGGATCGACATGCATCCCACTCGCTTGGAGTACGGAGATAAGTCTCGGCGAGAGAGGCGACACGACCGACGACGGAGCTTCGCTTTCGCTCGTACTCAACACTGATTGGCCCCGAACACGACGGCGCAGGGCCGTGGCAGATGCAGTGCTGCCGACGACGCTACTGGCCTGGGGACGTGTAGCGCCAAACTCATCCACGTGGGTTTCAGTAGATTCGCCTTGTGTGGTGGCAGCAGTCGCTCTAGTCTTGGACACAATCGACTTGGGTTGAATCGGCGAGATGATAGAGTCTTCTTCGTCAGATGAAGCCATGACGACTAGTCCAGCGGGCAAGCTCGACAGAATCGAGTCCCTCTTGCTCGACCCAACATCCGTCCTTCCCGAACTCCCCCGCGCAATCGATGTTCCCTTTCCACCGACCGACTCCTGCTTGCCGCTAACCACAGATCTCGTCCTACCACTAACAACCGACGCCCCCTTACCACCAATGACTGACTCCTCCCTCGCACCTATGACAGATTCCAGCCTGCCCCACCCCACGACAGACTCATCCCTACCACCAACAACAGACCCAGCAACCGACGCTCCCCTACCACTCCTCCCGCCCACGGCCGATTGTTCCCTGCCGCTCACAATGGATCCCCTGCCTCCAGCAACGGACTGCGCTCCACCTCCAACAACAGACTCCCCACCACCCACAACACTCTCCTCATAATCCCACCCAACAACTGACTCCGTATCTCCCGGCTCCTCATCATCTCCTCCACCAACAACAGAAGTCCCCATTGGCCTCACCCGGCGTCGTGTCCTACCCACACCCGAATAATCCGAAACACCCGTCCGGGGCGCAGGCGAAATAGGTCTCGCGGGCGGGGCGGTCGAGAGTCGTGCGAGGGGCGAAGACATGCGAGGCGGACGCATGGCTGGTAGAGATGGGTTGGGACGCATCGCGGGTGGACGTACGGCAGGTGAAGATTGGGCTGGAGCTGGACGCGTCGCTGGCGGACTAGTGGGAGTCCGCGCTGCAGGCGGAGTAGGCGAGCGCATCGCAGGTGGGGGCGTATCCGTTTTGGCAGGTGAGGGTGTATGCGTTTTGGGAGGCGGGGTACGTGTTGTTGAAGGTGGGGTACGCGCCTCGGGTGGAGACGAGCGCGTCGCAGGCGGCATATCCACTCTAGGCGGAGGCGTCCTCGCCGAAACCCTAGTCCCACTCCCACTCGGACCTTCGCCAGTAATCGCCAAAGCCCTCGCAATCCCAAACCCGATATCATCCAAAAACGCATCCCCGTCAAACAACTTTGGTTCACCCGCTGCACTCGATTCGATCCCATTCCATTCGATCCCATTCAATTCGATTCGGTCGACCCAATTCGATTCACACATAAAAAAGCAGCAAAGAAAAAAGAATAATATTTCAACACAACTAGATCTAACACAAATCTTACAAATAACGCGTACCAATCTCTCCACCGGTACTGCTCGACAAACTCGGACTGCGCGAACTCGACAGCGGACTCGCGGGCGTGAGGCCGTTCCAGGCTAGCGTGGGGCTAAACGGACGACTCGGCGTCGGGCTCGCGAATTGTTGACGACCTTGGCCTGGTTTGGTGGGTATAGGCTTGGTTGAAGGTGAACCGGACTGGAGTTTAGCTGAAGGTGAACCACTGGCGGCAGCGGCAGCGGGCGAACGCTTCAACGTCGGATTCTTCTCGGGACTCGACGCCCTCTCATCGTCTTCATCCGCACCCCTACCACTAACAGACCAATTCGACCTCGGCCTCGGACTCAACATCTCAGGCGTACCCAAGTTCAAATCGAGCGGAGGAGAATCGAACCCGCGAATCAGCTGCGACGCTTCGCTCGCGCTCGACTCGGATCCGTCTTCTGGTAGGCGACTGGTCCGGAAGTCGTCACTGGAGCGGAAGTTGAAGTACGGCGGGGACGGTCTGGATTCGGAGCCTTGGGAGGAGAGTTCTTCTGGCGAGCGGACCATCTGTGGAAGAATAATGTTATCAGTAAATGTATTATTTTGAGTGAAAGAGAGAAGACTCACTCGGACACGCGAACCCGGCCTAGACCCGTTTTGAGATCCCGAACCTAACCACGGCTGCGCTCCAGCAGCTGGACGCGTGCCAAGACTCGCAGTCTGCCTCGACCCAGCACCAGCACCACCGAAACTAGGACCGGCGGCACCAACACGCGCACCAAACTCATCAAACCCGCGTCCTCCAGCCCCAGACCCAGACCCAAGCACAGCCCACTCCCCAGTCGAGTTCCTAGGTGCAACCGGACGCGTAGCGGTCGTCGTCAAACCTAGACTGGACCTGCCGGGCCCTAGAGTTGACGACCTCCCGGGCGTAGTAAACTCGTTCGACGACCTCCCGCCAAACTCGTTCGACAAACGGCCATCCGACGCCCGACCGGCCGAGGACCTGCCAGGCATCGTCCCCGCTCGACCGGAAGAAGCCAACCCATCTCGCACAGGTTCCTTCATCGTATCATCCCGGTTGAGCGTGTACCGTTTGACTTGGACCGTCCCGACGCTCCCGCTGACTACGCTTTTTTCCTCGGCCTTGCGGACTCGAGCAGGCTCTGGTTCCGAGTCGGAAGAGTCCGAGTCTGGGACGGGGAGAGGTTTTGGTGCGGCTGTCGACTTGGAAGGAGCTGGTTTCGGGGCAGGAACGGGTGCAGGAGTGGGCTTGGAGACAGGGACAGGGACAGATACAGATCTAGATCCAAACGAGGGCACGATAGGCGTAGCAGGCGACGAAACTGAGCCCCCGATAGGCGGAAGTTGCGGCACACCGCTAGCCCTCTCTCCACTCCCAAGACCGAAATCATCATACATCGGCCCGGTCTGCCTCTCCCATCCCAACGATCCTAACTTGATCACTCTGCCCAAATCGTCAAACGCCAGCCGGGGCGGGGGCGACGGACTGGGTTCGTACGCCTTGGATCGTGGGGAAGACGTGATGGACTCTGCTGGAGTCGGCTGTTCGGGGATTGTTAGGAGCCGTTCGGGTGGTGGGGATGGCGTCGTTGCGGGTTCGGAGGGTTCTTCGGGATCGGGTTGGAGCATGAATGTTGTCCGGATGGGTGTGGATAGAGCGCGGATGGGGAGAGCTTGGAGGTACTCTGAAGTAGGGTTTCTCCCGTACCGTTCGAGCTCTTCTTGCGGATCTGGCGCAACGGTCGAAGGCGTGATAGGAGACAAGTAAGGTAACAAATGGTCCGGAATCGTAATGGGGAGGTTGTGTTCACGGACATACGCCGGCGGTTCGATGCCTCCATGCTGAGGCTGAGTCTTGACGCGAATAGGAACGCGTTCAGACGAGCCGTTGGACGAGGTTTCGTACTTTGAGCGTGAGCGTTGACGTTGCATGACAAACTCGTCGTCGTGTTGGAACTTGAAACGCGGTTCGGGAGGGTCAGCGGGTCCTGAACTGTCGACGGAGCGAGTACGTCTATGGCGGTGGTGTTGGTGGAAGAACAGACCGCCTCCGCTTCCGCCGCGTGAAGGTGGATCGTCAAGACCTTGGACATCAACGCTGGGTGAAGAGCTCAACGACGAGAGCGAGACTTGATCAGGCGAATGAGTCAGGAAGCCTACGACCGGAGGCCTCTCCTCTTCTTCATCCAACCCAGCGTCCCGGCGTTCTTTCGCAATCCGCTTCTCGTACGCGGCGCGAAATTTGGGAAACTTGACGCGCCTGGCGTGTTCGTTGTCCGTCGACATGTGGTTAGCGAGTACGAGCGATTTGCGAACTTCGGTATCGTTCTCCGTGGTGGTCACGACTGACCCAACATCGTCATGATCATCGTCTTGAGCACCGCGGACAGTCAAGTCAGACCCGCCCGAGACGTTCCGCTTGGAGCCAGCAACCGGCCAAACGTCGCTCAAAGGAACGGGCAAGACCGTATGACATAGCGCGCAGATCACGTATTCGGTCGGTTCGAGCGCGATGGGTGGCGGGCCGGGTGGCGGGTCGCTAAAGCCTTGTCCGGTACTAAAGGACATGCTCGAGCCCGGGCGAGATGTACCCGGCGTGGGCGTGACGTTGCGTGAACCAGGGGGAGAAGGCGCAGCACCAGCAGCATAGGGATTCCCGCCCGAGGTCGAACGCGTGTAGCTATGAAACGATCCACTCCCAGGTCGACCGAGTCCGAGCCCATTAGCGGTCTTGGTCCGTACAGGCGCAGGCGGGAACTGGGCGAGTTTAGCGCGGTGAGCAGAGGTACGGGCGTGCGCGACATAATGTTCCGGGCCGACGAACAGAAACTGGGCCGGAGGCGGGCCCGGAAGAGGCGCACAGACCACACAGCGGACGGGAGCGACGGGGCCGTCGACGCGTAGCCGGTGTCCGATGCTCGCGACGTGGATCCCGGCGTGGACCGCGGCGTGGACGGCTTTGCACGGGTCGCAAAAGGCCGGTTCGTGTGTGTGCGACGCTTTGCAGCTCGCCGTCGTGCATACCGATGGGTCGAGCGCGACCAGGCGGGGACACAGCGCCGTCGACATTATAAGGTATTCGTGGGGACGTGTCGTCTTTCTCTGACTTTTTTCTTTATATTCCGTTGTAAGATCGCCTCAAGGCTCAGGGTGTCAGGGTGGGAGGTAAACATGGGATAATAAACAGGAGAAAGAGGTCACGTGGGCTGTGAGGGGGTCACGCTTTGTTGTTCCCTCCAATGTTGTTCGCCCCTATCCGTTATGAGTGCCTCGTGTTGTCGTTCTGGAAGGCGATCACAGCTAATGCATAGCCTATGATGTATACGGCTCGTGGAGCCGAAGTTGTTATCCTGGTTTGTATTTAGGGGCTCGCAAAGTCTAAATGAATGTTTTGGTCAGCTAACCGGTCCGAGTAGCCACCATATGCCGAGCGGTGCACATAAAATATACAAACAACCATAGCATAGTACCAAGTACAGCGGACCTACTACTCCATCATCTAACCGCGTGCTAGGTCTTGCCTAAAGTAAGCGATCAGGGTTTCCAGCTGATTTTCAGACCAGGCTTCGAAACCTATGAGATTATTGGTCAGAAGAGTAATAGTGCATATATTCTAAATATATATCCACAACATAGGGTATTTCAATGGGTCGTAGCTTGCAAGTATAGAGCGATAGAGCGAGAACCAAATTTCTCTAAAGGCACGGAAATGTACAATGGGCTCATATTTGCAGCTTGACTCCTAGCCCGTACGATAAAGCTCACGAAACTGAGGAGAGCTATATCTCACAGCAAGAGAAACCGTGTGCTGGAGATACAAATATAACTAATGACAAAAGCTGATATTTGGCGCTGGTCGAACGCCAGATTGTCTGAAACACGGCTGATTGCACCGACTACGACTTCGCTTTCAGTGATCCATTTCTTGTACTATAAAATGCAATCCTACTCAGCTTCACGAGATCTATTGTATGAACTAAGAGTCAAGCTGCAATTGTGAGTGCATTGTACATTTCTGTACCTGTAGAGAAATTCACATTCTTCACCTTCCCACTGTTCACTATCTCCTGATACGAGTTCACCAGCACACACCAGATGGCCTTGATTCACGTCATATGGTCACCGGGTCAGGTGAGGAGCTACAAAATGAGCTTAGTTTAAACAAATCGAATACGCATACATAGGAGTGAACCCATTAAACGCTGCACACTAGACAGTGACGCACCCGTTTGTTAGAACACATTACCACCGGTTTTCAGCGCCGACATTTGGTCAACGAGGATTTTATTTGATGCACGAACATAAGGTGCATGGAACCCGAGGGCCCTAAAACGGTCCTGGAAAGGCCGGACGTTCGGGGGGCGTATGCTCGTCGGGCGGTCATCGTCTCGGGAGGTTGGGAAGGGGCCAAGGGGCCAACGATGGGGTGGAGCAGGCGGTTCTTCTAAATCTATTCCATGTACGGGACTACTGTCTACATAGCCTCGGGCTGAAAGACAGAATAAAATTGGATTTAAAAAACAAAAAACGCTGCACGGAGGAGTCTTATCGGAGAGGGTAATTACAGATGAATTTTCAGCATCGCATCGTCGTGTTCCGTCTTCATAATCCCTCTAGGCTCCACCCCCTCCGCCCAACGAGCTTCTTCGTTCATAGCGATCGGATAACGAGACACCCCATGCGTCCCGCACCAGTCGAAATCGACCAACATACCACCTACAACGCGCCCACCAACATCTTCGACGGCGAGCACGTTTGGGCGTCGCAAGTCTCCAAACACGATATTATTGGAATGCAGAATCTCAATCGCTTTCTGAACACTCGAACGAACACTTGTAGGGACGTGCCCTGTGGGCGCTAACTCCTGGCCACGTCGGACGTAGTCCATCACGATCATGAATCGACCCGATGGTCTAGGCGCTTCCGAGAAGTTTGAACCATCAAAAAGGAGTTTAGGCGCCAGACCTGAGGCTGATAATAGTTGGTGTGCCCGGGCGTTGTACGTTTCGGTAAATTTGATGACTATATCCTTCGCTGGCCTTTCGCTTGACGGTACTGTCCGTGCTCGGAAAACTGTCTTGAGTGACCCAGATTCACCCAGTGGCCCAATGTAAGTAAACTCAACCACCTGGCCTTTTGATTGGTACCGTCGAATATAAGGATTGAATCTGCTTGTTGAGATGATGTTAGGTGGGAGCGACGCGTAATAGCTCTTCAGCTCCGTAATCGAGCGAGACAGAGCCCAAAAAGTCCAAGCGAGTCGACGAAAGTGATGCTGGGAGTGTCGGCTGCTGGGGATCCAAATATAATCCGTAAGTGGCTGGACGACTGGTTGTTCAAGCATCACCGCGCCTAGCAAACACATCCAAGGGCCGGCTATGGCGAGTATGAAAGAGGGGCAGCAACACCGTAGACGTATATCGTACATCTGGGATTGAGTAAGATTCAAGATTAAGCTCGGCTTTCTGTTTATCAAGCTAATAATAGGAACGCACGGATTTGTCCGCCCAATACTTAGCGTAGGAAATAGCACCTCGAATCGACGGGTCAGGTTTACCTGCTCCAATCTCGTTGTCAAGCTCTATAATCGTACAGTTCACGCCGTTGTCGCCTATAACGACACCGTCTAGTTTCGCGTCGCCCAGTTTTACGGTAAAATTGTGGTGCCCGAGGACATCGTGCAGGACGTGGCGGATACCATCTTTTTCGTACACCGCCTGAGAACAACAGCTCACGAACCGTTGTACGGCAGGGTAGAGCCGTGGAGGGATCATGTCATCGCGAGGAGGTCCATTTCCAAACGACCGAAACACATCGAAAATGGCATGGTATAGGCCGATTGGTAGACTAGTTCGACCGCTCAGAACCGCCATGTCGGAAATTGCGTGCAGCGAACCTGAAGAGTTTCCCTTTTCGAGGTGGTTAATCGTTCTTGGTTGCACTGTCGTATGTTCAGACCAAAGACGCTAAATAGTTCATGAGCCACAAAGCAAAAGCGTACATTTTTCGTGTGTCTCAAAACCATCAAGGGCCTTTGACGATTGTCCGGTCAAGCTGGAAGCTAGCAAGTGTGGATCAAGCAATGCTTCATCACAGGCACTACAATCAACATACCTAGTGGAACAACAAGAACGTTGATAACATCTGCACTAGGTTTATTGGGCCAATACTTGGTTAGCTTGTCGCCTACATTAAAAAGCAATATGTTTTCGGAAAGCGGAAATTCGATCGCCTCGACATCCTCAGGCCGTTTATCGAGCTTGTAGAAACAGTATTCTTGAGCTTGGCGTGAGGTCACGTTGGTAAATTCGCTTTTTAAAGCCAACACGTTGTTCTGAGATAAGTCTGCGAATTTGAAGAATAAGAGGTGCGTATCCGGGTTTTCACCGAAGATGAGCAAGGTTAATGTGGTGGGCATAGCTGAGAGAAAGTTGTAACACGTGATGACTGCAACGCGTTTTGGAAATAGGTGGGGGGTGGGCAGGGGCAGCAGCGGGGCAAGGTATTCAGAGTATCAAATTTATACTGGCTCAATTTTTTGTCTGTTTCTTGTCTTATTTCTTGGCTACGACTCGGTCACAACTCAGCAATTAGGACAAGAATCAATCCAGAACCAAGCTAAAATAAGCCACTCTAAATACCCCTTACATCCAATGCGTTATGACGCAAAGCCATATGCATGCAACGAGACAAGCTAGCATAGCTAAGATTCGATTGGATATAAGAGCATCAAAGCCGTAACTTGAATACTTATACAGTCTCTCGCACGTATTATGCTTCCGTATCAATAAGCTGAAATAGGATAGGCTGGTCCACTACGGTTACCTTCGGAGCCCGGGGTTCACTGTGTCTCCACGCATACATCCTTCTGTGAAACTTTGATAGGCTTTAAAACGTAGACAATAGCTCTAGAAGAGTGTTAGAAATGTGTCAGTGGAGAGAGTTGCTGGATAGGGATACATCATGTCACATGTTTCTAGCTGGATAACACCACGTATATGCACCCTGGTCTAGGAGTCCCTCACTCCGCACCATCATCGCTCGTCATCGTATTCGCGTGATGGTGACGCTTGCGACCCCGTGCAGCATGATGAACCAAGGAGATCCTACTACCAGACTGTTGGCCGGAACTAGGAATTTGATGATCGACTACAAATGGGATTTTGATATTTTACAAAGACGGGTTTCTCCCTTGTAGCTACAGTTGCACAGAAAGCAAGCTTATTTGATGACAAGCTAGTAGTAGGTAGAGTCATGGCCACAGCAAACGAAACGTGTCACATGGAAGTGGGTGACTGTGCAGCGTAACAGGCTAGCGTTACTTAGATCGCCATGAGAATCCAAATTTATTTCCCATAATACGACCAATTCAAGTGGAGCGTTCAAGTCTTTGAATGGCCTATAAAGCCACGTCGATCAGCAACTGCGCATATTCTTAGTACAATACCTTGATTTTTGCGATACTTTGGGAGCTCGGAGACGATGGCGATCATCGGTCCGAGCTCGGCCAAGCGCTTATGCCCGTAAACTGGTGTTAATAAATCACGTGGCTAATCTGAACCCGTGGGGTGTATTCGGATGCAATGTCTAAAGTTACACGAGATCGATTACAATCGGTTGTAATTGGAGTGTAGACCCCATTGCTCCAAAATCTAATCGATCTAGGCATCGCATCCGAGTATGACTCACAGTCTCAGGCCCCTTCCCACTTATTTTTCCTGCTGCTTAGGAGTCAGGAGGAGTCTGGGCTACCTAAATAACGTGGGGTTTGGACAGCGGACTCGGCCGCCGCATCATGCGCACACCACTCTGGCGGACGCTGGGCCTGTACAAATATAGGTACATACGCCTAGCAAGGCCATTTGTCCCCCTTGCTCGACCCGTGTCTCAAATCGCTCGGGGTAAAGGCTTGAATCTTTTAGCCATTGGTATGAACTATTTCCACTCGTGCGTCCCTGGTTTCTGACCTTTGATAGATGGCGGCGGTGTTCATGGCTTGTCGACTCTCATCATCCTTGCCGCGCTGATGGAGAAGTTGCAGCGGGTACACAACCTGCCGGAGCAACCGAACCCTTGTGACTATTTCGATCTCATGGCAGGGACTGGAACCGGCGGGTGAGATTCATCAGTCCTGGAGTGGGATGGTTGGAGCTGATCACATGTGCTTCAAGGATTCAAGTAGCTTTATTAGGTCGTCTCAAGATGTCTATCAGTCAAGCACGGGACTGTTACGGCCAACTAGCGTCCAATATTTTTTCCGATAAAAACCTCATTAGCCTGGGTGGTCCTGCGTTCAAGGCGAGTAAGCTGGAGCAGATCCTACAGAGCATAATTGAGCAGCGGACTGGTGATCCACACGAGCAAATGATGACCTCATGGACCAACCATAGCGAGTGCAAAGTGTAGGTCGCTGCGCTAGATGTTCAACGCCACTAATAAGGCCATATCTAGGTTTGTCTGCGCCACGTCTGGACACAACACCAATGCTGGTATTCCTCGCATTATGCGCACTTATGCTGTTCCCGACAATCAGACGCCCAACTATACAATTTGCGAAACGCTCCGCGCAACCACAACGCATCCAGATCTTTTCGAGAGCGTCGAGCTTGGAAGTCCGCCAGCGCAAGAGGTGTTTGTGGATGGTGGGCTGGGATGTCACAATCCAATCGACCAACTCATCGCGGAAGCGAAACTTACATTCCCTGGACGTCATATTTCGACCATCATCAGCATCGGCGCAGGCCATATGCGTACAGTTCAGATACCAAAAGCTGGTCTGTTCAAGTCGACACTCCCTCTAAATGCTCTGATTGCAGCCAAACGTATGGCAACAGAATGTGAACGAGCAGCCGAGGAAGCTGCGCGTCGGTTTCAGAACTTCCCAAATGTCTACTTTCGCTTCAACATAGACCAAGATCTACAGAATGTGGGGCAGAGCAGCCGGGAGCGACTGGACGAAGTGACTGCTCATGCGGAAGGATATTTACAGCGTATAGAGACGAGCAAACAGTTGAGCTCTGCGGCTGAGGCAATCATGGCTAGACAGTGTGTTGTGGCTACACACGATATTGGTACTCTAAAACTTCCTTGCTTTTCCCTCCATTATATGCTTATGCCTGCGTTTAGATAAGGAGTCACAAGTGCCAACACCCCGCAAGCCTGTATCAATGAAAACGTATCCTTCCTCTTCGCCCATGTTCACTGGAAGAGAGGAAGATATCCAGAAAATCACCTCTTACTTTTCTGATGGGCCCACCGGTCGGAAGGTGTTCGTTCTGCACGGCCTTGGCGGCACAGGGAAGACTCAGATTGCACTGCGATTCATCGAAGCGAACCAAGACAGGTGTGTATTCAGAACTTATATAAGCTCCCGTATCGTCGTTGTTTAATAATCACGGCAGGTTCGCGGATATCATATACGTGGATGCTTCCTCGCGGGAGACAGTCGTTTCTTCCTTAAAATCGTTTGCTGAGGTCAAAGGACTTGGTCAAGCTGACGCGGATCTGAAGGAGTGGATTTCAACTCTTCAAGAGCCCTGGCTGCTTGTTTTCAACAACGCCGACGGATCTGATGTCGACCTGCGCGACTACTTCCTTACAGAATCTTATGGCAATATCTTGATCACTACTCGTAACCGCGACCTAGTGCTTCTTTCTCAGGGTGCTAATGCAACTTGTGAAGTATCTGGACTACCTTATGTGGAAGCAACGCAGTTGTTACTCAGAATAGCAAAGATACAAGATGGATCTTTGCCTCAGGAGGAGGCGTTGGCAGCATCGGAACTGGTGGCGGTGAGTCAAAAATTTAAGATATTTTATCAAAGTGAATCGACTTATTTCATCAATCTGCCAGGATTTTGGGTGCGTTGCACTAGCAGTCGCTCAGGCGGGCGCATATATCCGGCGAACCGGGTGCAGTATAACAAACTGTCGCGACACGTACCATAAAAGGCGCCAGGAACTGCTCAAAGAATACAAAAACCGGCTAGTAGACATGAACGACTATCCAGAAGTGGTGTATACGACCTGGACGATGAGCTACGAGCGACTCGGTCCTTGCGCCTCCGAGTTGCTTCGCCTAATTGTCTTCTTTCATCACGACAACGTCCCAGAGGCTATGTTCCAGCGGGCTTCGGAGGGGCTCACAAACTATGAGCCTATGCTACCTTTTAGTGAGCATGAGACTAGCATACATAACTGGGTAAAAGAGTTCTTGGGCTCGTTCAACAGCAGCGATAATCTCTGGGATAGCCGAATATTTCAATCTGTTATGTCGGAGATCTTGTCCTACTCGCTGATTGAATATGACCAACCCAACCGGACTTATTTCATGCACCCTCTAGTTCGTGACTGGGCTCGTTCCATCGTTCCCGATGCGTCCCTCACACTCGAACGTGCTGCGCATCTTCTCGCGGTCTCAGTTGACCTGAATCAAGGAAGTATGGACGACTTCGGTTTCGGGCGTATCTTGACCCCACATGTCGACCAAATCATTGAACAACTGCCCCAGGTGAATACCAACAACGCTGCTCGATACGCCAACGTGTATCAAGAAGCCGGCCGTGAACTGGACGCAGGAGCTCTATTTGAGGGAATGCTGCCCGAAGTGCGAAAGGTTCTAGGTGATGAAAACCCTAAGACGCTGACTCTTATGTCCAACATGGCGGTGATACGTTACCAACAAGGTCGCTGGAGAGAAGCCGAAGTATTTTTCTCGAACTGCATAGAGCCGATGAAACGAGTACTTGGCGAGAGTCATCCGAGCACATTGTTTACCATGACCAATCTGGCTACCGCATACCTATCACAAGGTCGACTCAGTGATGCAGAGACCTTGGCAAACGAGGTGTTTGAGAAACTTCAGCTTAATGACATAACCGCAGCCACGGCTAGCACAATATTCTTTGCTCTCCGAACCCTCAGTGACATCTATCGAAAACAAGGTCGCTGGGATCTAGCAGAACAAGTTCAAATACAGCTACTGGAAGCCTGTCGCGAACAGCTTGGTGTCGACCATCCTGGCACTCTTAAATGTATGGGAGAACTCGCGGCGACATATACGGAGCAGTACAGATGGGACGAAGCCGAAGAGCTGCAGACTCACGTTGCGTTGACTATGAAGCGAACTCTAGGCGATCGCCATCCTAGCACGTTAAGTAGTCTACACGCACTCGCGCAAACATATGAAGGGCAAAAAAACTTCGAGCAAGCAACGAAACTCTTGAGCCAGGTACTTCAGGTTAGCCAAGAGGTGCTTGGGCTTCGACATCCCGATACATTATCGACTCTAGGCGCGCTAGCTAAGGTATATGGAGAGCAAGATAACTGGAAGGAGGCCGAACCACTCTTTCAGCTGGCGCTCACTCGTAGCAAGGAGGTACACGGAGACGAGCACCCACAGACGTTACACAACATGAACAACCTTGCTGCTGCATACCTAAATCTCGGTCGGCCCGGTGATGCACAACCTCTTCAAGAGCAGGTCTTGACGCACCGGACACGCCTTTTTGGAGAGACTAATCCCGATACACTTACTAGTATGAACGCACTGGCAGCCACCCATCTAAAACTTGGCGAACTCGACAAGGCAGAGGCGCTGCAGCTACGGGCGACGAACGGGAGGGTGGAACTTCTGGGACCGGAGCATCCACGAACGTTGACGAGTATTCATAATCTAGGGCAGGTCTACCTCGCACAGGGCCGAATCTTAGAGGCCGCAGAGCAGGAGCGTCGGGTTTGGAACGGCATGAAAGAACTTTATGGGCCACTCGGTCTCAGCACGGTAACGAGCATGGCTACTCTATGCTCGATGTACTTGGAAGGGGGTCTGTTTAGGGAGGCAGAGTTATTGCAACTCGAGTTGATAGGGTTGCTGACCAAGGAGCGGGGAGAGGGTGATGCGGCGACGCTTCTATTTATGCGCCACCTGGCGGACAATTACAAGCTTCAAGGCCGTCATAGCGAGCACGAAGCCCTCGTCGCGAGAGTTGCTGAGCTCGAAGGATCGACGGAATAGTTCAAAGTAATTAGAGTGGACGAGCGTTGATGATATTGTATTCGTTTGCGTGTACAAATCCCACCTCATCTTTTAATACTACTAGAGTCTTAGCTTTGTTTATATGCTAGTCTCGACGCTATTAAATCCCTTGCCTCGGCGGTCAGGTCATCATATCCTAGCATATATTCACCGCAGATTATCTAAACCATTCTATGAGATGTGCATTCAACCCTATCAGGTTCACCGGTTACGCTTTGATAGCCACCCAATTCACATGATGACCGCATATATCCGCGACTCCGTGACAATCACGTGTAGATCGGCGTCATATGGGGTCACGGCTTCGATTAAATTCCACCTTGGTTCAGGTTACAGATTGATTCATTCGGGGCTATATAAACCACGAACGTTGTGCGGTTTGGTCTTATCTTGCATCTTACCACCACCACCACATACCATCACCATCATCATGACTGGCGTCGAAGTCCCTAGCAATCCCGCCCCGAACGGCTATGTGTCTAACCCATACACGTCCCAAGTTGATGCGGCGCTGGCGTATTTGCATGCAGAGAAAGATAGTACAGAGGGGTGGCAGGATATTGGTGGGTTGCTTGTTCGTTTTGACGCGTCTAACGCCGAACTTTACTATTGTTTGTTATGAATATAGATACCAAGGACGGTATTATCATGGAGAAGAAATACGTCCCAGGCGACAGCTCGGCCATCCCTGTCGTACGCGGCCACGGTCTAGTCAAGAACCTAACCCCGTCCGCGCTCCTCTCCGCAATCTGCCAACCCTCGGCTCGGCACCACTGGGACGCGCGTTTCCAGTCGGGTGGTCTGCTCGAACGCTACTCGCGCCGTACCTACAAGTTTTATTCTGTCCAAAAAGGCGTTGGGTTTTTCGTTAGCGAGCGGGATATCGTGGGCGTGCAGACGGTTGTGTTCCCGAACGAGGATATCGAGAAGGGGTTCGAAGTTGTGCAGACGAGTGTTGAGGGTGATCCTGAGAATTCGGGGAGGGTGCGCGCGACGTTGACTTGTGCGGGGTGGTCGGTGGTGCCCCGTGGGGATGATTTGGAGGTTGCGTATGTGGTTAAGAGTAAGTTTATGAGGGCTTGTTTGTGGTGATGGTATTGACAAATAGTTGACTGCAGTTAACCCGAACGGATCAATCCCTTCTGCGATTGTTGGAAAGATCGTTCAAGACATCCCGTTGGCGATAACTAACATTACCACCTTTATCCACGACAAGGGGTACCCGCCATATATCTCCAGCACGTCTTTCTCTTCTCAACTTCGCACTGAGGTCGTTGATCTTGAGAAGAAGACTCATAACCTCAAGCTTATTGCTGGTGACAAGGAGGAACATATTACAATTCATGTGGATCGGAAGCCATTCGGAGGGAACTGGAAGGTTGAAGTATCTGGGCAGGGTGTATCAGTCAAGAAGGAGGGCGATGAGGCGGTTGTACATATTCAAGCCGGATCGGGACAGTTTGAAGTGAACATCACTGCTGCGTGAGGAGCTGATGTTTACCGATTGTTGAAACATGAAATGCCGTTCAAAACAGTGTTTGTATGCTCGTGCTTGGGCGTCTAGTATAAAATGTTCTAGAGCTGTTGATTAGGTTAAACGATCTCCCGGTCAACTCTACAACATATTCCATCAGAGCAAGTACATGTGCAGACAACAATAGACAGAGACAAAGCAACCCAGCCCATCCGAAAGGGGAAAAAGATGTTTGTTGTTGGATGACATAGGGTCACGTGATATAGTGTTGGATGCTGCCTCGCCTTATCCTCGCGCTCGACTACGACGAGTGATAAACCCTTACACCCAGCGCTCGCTGCCTAGAGCATTTTTCGCGATGGCGACCCCCTTTATCGACTCGGAGGTCGCCCCTGTGCAGTATTTCCACCTCCAATCGCATACCCCACGTAAGCATATACCCCTAGCCCCTGCCATCGCCTCGCTGACACGTCTCTCCAGCTCCCGCCGAAAAGAGTAGGCGCGTTTTTATTGCATTTATAGACGTTGCTAACTCTAGATCTTAGCCTTGTTATGGCTTCAAGGCGTGAACGAAGCTGGCCCCCCGATGCACCCCGCTATCGACTCGACTTCCGAGTATGCCGAAGAAACCCCCGGCAAGACTGTGAATATGTTACCCGGCGACTTGCCTCCGGAGCGCCACCCACTCTCACCACCCCCGCCTATCGCCCCACTCACCGCATCTCCAAGAAAGATCAGGCGCGAGGAACCCCCTTCCGACTGGGTTCCTCCGCCGTACTTGGCGCCACGCGGGAACGAGCCTCAACCACCTCCATCCGAGAGCAGGGCCGGAGGGTTAGATCTTGAATACGCGGTAAGCTCTTGTTTTTGGGCCGGTTTTCTTGTTCCGACACGCGAGTTCGACGCGCTTACTTTTCCGTGTTCGACTCGGACATAGGTATTCGGTGACCATGGCGCGGGATCTGAGGCTTCTTATCAGCGCACACTACAACAGGCCGCTGGAGGATACCCTCCGGTCGATCCCGAACACGACGATTTAGGTGAACTCGATGATTTGTACGAAGAAGACGAAGACGCGGATAGCAATGAGCAAGAACGACCGCAGAGCATGATGAGCCCTCGCGCAGAGAGTCGTACGGTAGGTTTGAGTCTGTCTTCTATCTATCCATTATTTGTCCTATTGCTACTAGTCAGGCCGTTGGTCGATTTTGTTCTCATGCTGACTATTCACACTCTTCAGGTCCCAATTGAAGACTCAAACCCTCGCTCGCCGCGCTATCTATCTCAGTCTACTGGGCCATCTTTTGGCAATATCAATCGTCCAGGGTCTTTCGCACCCATCTCAATTGCTCCCAAACACGCCGAAAGTGGTATTAATATCCACATCCAGCCTCCAACCGACCCAGCTCATTCTCGAGAGGCAAGTTTTTTTTTATTGCTTACTACTCCTAAATGCTTATGACATAAAACCCCGTGTTTTGTATCTGTCCGCTTCTTTTCCGCTCTCGATTCAACCGCCCGTGTATCACGAATTCAATAGGTTACACGTTCTGTCACTCAGTCATCGGTGACCGGCGATCCTGTTGCAGAAATTACTGATGAAGTGCAAAACTTGTGGGGACCTCCTGGTGGTGCGTTGCCTCCAATCAAGACTCAGGGCACTGGCACGAGCGCCCGTTGGAAGGTAAGCTCCCGTTGTGCACTTCAGTTTTGATTATTGCCTGCGTTCTGGGGTTCTTCTATCGCTCTGCTGGGGTAGTCGCGTAGTGCTGGCGTTTGGGGTGCTCAGGTTGGCCAAGTATGGCCAATTAGTCTGCGCCTGTCCAAGCTATTCCTCGTCTGGGCGGCACAACGATTTGCGGCTGGGTCAGCGTCATCTGATCGCCATAAGCTCGGATTGCTCTTACAAAGTCGCTCGTTTGGCGTTTGGTCACTTCACACTGCCCAAGTGGGCTTCATTTCCCATAGTTTGATCCATTTTCGGTCGTGTCAGTAGCTAAACTGCCTTCTTGGTTCTGTTCTAGCCTCCCCCAGATTCCACGCCCACGGAGACGTCATTCTTCAAGCCGGCCGGGCCCGTAGGATCCGTCCATGCTAGCGCAGTCCCACTTCCACCCTCTGCCCCAATGACTGATCGAATGTCTGGCGGTCGCGTTGTCCCTCAATCTACTGGGCACACAGGCAGCCGCGTCGTGTCTCAAGCTTCTGCAATGTCCGCCAAGCAGTCTACTACCCGTGGTTCGGTCCCTGTTGCGCCACAAATGACCGGCCAAACTGGACGACAGTCCACCCGTGGCCCGATTGCGCCCCAGACCACTGGCCGGCAGTCTACTGCTCGTGAACCTGTTGCCTCTCAGATGACGGGCATGACTGCCCTGACCGGGAAACAGTCGACGACTCGTGGTCCGATTCAGACTCAAGTTACGGGTAGCCGCACCGGCGCCAGTGCTAAAGTCGTTCCTCAAATGACCGGTCGTTCTAACAAGACTGGTACAACCCGTACTCAGGTGGTCCAGCCTACACCACGCCATCCTGGATCGGCCGTTGGCGGCACATCTACGGTTGGACGCGCCAAGAGTCCACTCGGCAAGGGGTCTGTGTCTGGGAGCCAGGTTTCGGGACAATATGGCGGATATCAATCGTTTGGAGGCGCGATGGACGGTGTCCCTGATGAGCATGGCAGCTACGCTGGTGAGGGTGGATACGGCGATGGCTTTGGCGGCGAGAACTATGGAGGCGAAGACGGCAACAGCTATGCGGGTGAAGGTATGGCGTACACCGGGGAAGAAATCGGCCGTGCAGCGAGCGTGGCGGAGAGCGCACACACCCTACGTAACGAGTCCAAGCTTCATCCGCTTGCCGGAAGCGCCGTGGCGCCCAGCGAAGGAGGGATGCACCCGTTTCGGTCTTTTGCACCCAGCGAGGGTGGGACTCAACCGTTTAGGACCGCGAGCCCCGCTGGAAGTCGCGTGAGCCATCATCGGTCGGTGAGCGGCACGGCCAACGGGAATGGACCACATGAACGTTCCACGACTCCTCGTTCGCACCATCACTCGGTGAGCGGCGGTGGGTATGCGCCTGAGCACGACTATCGCTACTCGCGCCAAGGCGGCGATGCGACCCCGACGCCATCCGAGGGCGGGATCATCGACCGTGTGCCGGACATGTCTGAGCGCGAGTTACTCGAGGTCCTCAAGACTCCTCGAACGAGCTACACTGTTTCGCCATCGGTGTTGGCCGAAGAGGTCAGCCGTACACATTATCATGACGAGGATTTATGCATCTTGTTGCACGCGGCGGAGGATCCGAATCAGCATGAAGTTATTAGGAAGGCGGTGAGGAAGGCTGCGAAGATGAGGATCAAGCGTTTAGGCGTGGAAGAAGACGTGCGTTCTTTGTTCTGGTTAGCTAGTTTTAATACTGATTCGTGTTCTGTAGCGTCAGCGCAGAGAACCGTTGCCGATTGCTGGCCCACGAGACGTATGTATTCTTGGCCCATTCGTGCGGTCGTGTACTGATGGAGTTTCAGTCGAGCGTTGCGCCCGAGTGGGCTCAGCCGTTATTCCATATGCTTCAAGATGCACAAAGTCGTTTGGATAGCCTCGACGGGGGCCGAAACAGAATTGAAGCTCCACCTTCGCACATGGGCGGATCCCAGAGACCAATGTCTGAAGGTATGCACAACAGCACCCCCGATATGATTGTTTCTGACACGTATGTAGCCCAATACGACCTCAACGTTGGCCGAACACCCGCTACGGTCAATGTCAACATTAACCGGGTCTCGACCGTCCCATCGGGCACGCACGTTGCCGAGTCTGTCCTCGGCAGCAAGACCAACGACTACCAACCAGGTCCCGGCTACGATGACCTAGGAGACCACCACCATCACCGTGAGCACACACCCCATGACCATGACCCAGACACGGTCCGACAGGCGCTGAGGGACTTTTTGCATCCGGCAGATGAGCGCGAGCAGTCTATCGCTGGTAGGCAGTCGTTTGTAGGCCACCCGCGCGACCATGAGGAGCAGTCGATGTATGGAAACGACCAGTCGATGTACGGAAACGAACATGAACCTTCGATTGCGGGTGCCAACGGCGAGTTGGAAGAAGAGTTGTACAAGCTGAGGATGAAGAACCCTGGCAAGTCCGAGAAAGCGTATAATGGCGAGGATGTACCGGATATCCCAGGCGAGGAGCGCGGTGAGGAGCCGCAGAGCGCGATCAGTGCTGCACCTGGCGCTGGCGCGTTGCAGGCGTATCTCCCCCCGCCTATTTGGCAGCGTGTGCACCAGCGTTTGTTGAACTGGGCGATGGTCTGGCCGCTTACCGAATTGGACAAGGCACTAGCGAGCACCGAGCGCGGGCACCAAGTTGAGGAGATTGCGTTGAGCGTGTGGTGCACGCAGGTGTACAAGCGATACGTGCGTGCGCGCATGTCCGAGGGCGGGGTGAACGCGAGCGGCGAGGCTGGAGCGCAAAAGGTCGATCGGATGTATGTTCCGCCGAATATGGCGGATGCGATTAGCACTGCTGTGTATAATGGCCGACATGGAGACGCGTGTCAGATGTTGAAGGATATGTGGACGCCGTTTGGACTTGAGGGTATGCCTCGGTTGATTATTGTGTTGGCGAGGCATAGGCGGGATGAGCATCATTGGGTTACGCATCGGTGAGTTCAAGGTACTTGCTTGGGTATGATGTAGATGCTCATGATATGTGAAGGTTCTCCCTGCCGGATGGCCAGTTGTCGACGTATGATACGTATCCGGAGCGATCCTTGCCTGATGGACGTGTGAGTATTCGTACATCATGGGATAGCGTCCATGACTAATTCGAGGTTATCCAGCCTCTTGGATGGTGGTTCGCCATTCGTAGCGCGTGGCCTCACGCATCGTATCCACCGGCCGAGGCGCTTGTTCAAAAGATGGTACGGATTAACCGGCCGATGCAGCTCTTGGTTGACTGCTCGGTCGCCGCTGCCGCCATCTGGCGTAACCTATTGATGGGGAGCAAGGCCGAGCGTAGCGTTGACCTCGAGCGGTTGCGTGATCTAATTAGCACGGAAGTCAAGTCCTTGAAGCAGCGCAAGGAGATGGGTCGGTTGACGGTATCGAACAGCAAGTGGGACGAATAAGCGTAATGGAAGAGAAAGATTTGCACAAGATCTAGAACGAACATGCTCGATTTAATGATTTTACGACGCGCTTTTACTGCTATCTGTTTCACTGAGTACATGTGGTACAGAGTCCCGGTTGGTCGATTTGTTATTCTTTTTTTGTTGTTGTTGTGGGATTGGAATACCTTTTTTTTTGTTTTTACGTTTTTGCGTCTGGTAACCCTTAGCTAGTTCTGACTGTACGTAGTTGGATGTGTGATGATGCCAAAATTATATCTGTTTTTTTGAACCGGTTTGTATGTTTGTATGTGTGTTGATCGCGGCCGGAGCCGTGGGTGCCTGTGGAGCAGAATAAGGTTTCTTGGCGACCCGATTTGGAGATAGTGAGCGCCTTGCTGTCAGTGGTAAATTGGCTGCCTGTAAATCGCAGAAAAACTTAGAAACTTTATAACACGTTCGTATCTCATCGGCACCTCATCGTGTTCCATCGCCCTCACTCGGAGAGCAGAACGGACTTGCTTTAGCAGTGTTGTGATCGGCCATTGGGGCCTCACCGGGCTTCCGGCGCTTAGATCTCTCAGTTTGGGAACAAAACGTTATCTGTTTGACATTTACTTTCCTTTTCAGCCACCCATCCAGGCCCACTCAGATCGCACCAGACCATTTCCAGACCGACCCAGACTTCGGAAACCGGACTTCCTGGCTGTGCTCTGCCAAGCTATATCATGTCCGCCTGCAGGCCCACGCTCGGCAGGCTGGTGTTCTTCCAACCCTCCCCCTTCGAACCATCCGACTGACCAAGCTCTTCGCTATGCTCCGCGTTCTCTTTGGTCTTGCCCCGCTCGCGATGATGTTGGCGCCTAGCCAAGTGGCGGCCCAGATCCAATGGCCGACACTGCCCAACAACTTGACCAACGACGTTCTCCAGGTCGCGTTTGCGATTTCGCCGCCGTGTGCTGCGAATAATACGTTTTGTCAGGCGCTTACTACCACCGTTGT
>WSTH01000267.1:0-30316 GCA_019616345.1 Ceratobasidium sp. 395
GTTTACATGGCTAATTCGTCAGATCAGGTTGTGAGCAGACGCCTGGTTAATGCCTACAGTTCCAAAGACTTCGTGCTAGCTGGCGTGGGGCGGCTACATGAAGTTGTGAGCGGCGCGGGATTCGGGGGTATGGCGGGGCTTAACGCCGTTCAAGCAAATGGTGTCGAGGATATAGATGTCTCGGAGTTAGTTGGAGGTGAGTGCTGTCTTGGAGTCGACGAGGCACACTAATCTCGTTTTCCGTTAGGTCACTTTGATATCAACGGGAATATGACAAAGGTTTTAGGAGTAGTCAAAGTCAACGAGTAGTTGAGTTCGATCCTTCAAACTTTCAATGTGAGGTGATCGATTTATAAGTTAGCCCGTTCGCTTACATATGGGCAGCAGATGTAAATACCAAACAATTTAGCAAACCGAATCTCTACTTGACACATAGAAACACGAAGGTATTCACAAAGGATAACAATACCCACAAGGGGTACGAACGGGTGGAAAAAATTACGTCCTGGGTTCGCATACCCGCGAAATCTGCCTGCGCTTACTCGGACACTGCCATCCTCGGGAATCGGCCGCCCGCACCGTTTCACGACCGCCGGTAGTAGTGGATCATATAGCCATTGGAGATACGGTCAGCCCCACCCCCGGTGAGCCATATACCGGTGTGGCTCGTTAAAGCCACAGTACGGGCCCTGCTTACTATACTCCGGGTCTTCCTACCGGTTGGAATCGGAGGGACGAGTACGCTTTGGAATTGACCCCTCGGCGACAGTTGTCTACTGACTTCCCCCCTGGGTGGAGAGGGCACCGCACACGGCGGACGAGCAGGAGAGCAGAGACGCATGATGGGTAGGAGCCAGAACAAGAGAAGGGCAGCCTTGACTACGCCCTCGTATGGAACTTACACAGCCTACCGTTTGTAGAAGAGTCGAAAGAGCAATAATAGATCATCAATAAGCAAGAGGGAGGAAGGGAGGGTAGAAGGGGAGGAGGGTGGTTCAGTTTCGTCCCAGGTGAGCTCCCCTTATACCTCCCGTTCACGATCCGTGCGCTGTTCGAATCACTTGGAAAAATACCCCTATACTCTGCTTACCTACCGTTAGACCACGGTGGTGCTAGGTCACCATGCGGTTCTTCCCCTATGTCTCGGAGGTCCAATCCTGCAATAGGGGCTTCATGACAGCAACAACTGGGCCTCAACTGGTGCTTCAACTGGACCCCAACTGGGGCTCAGAATCGCCGCACCAATCCAGCTTCGAGGACCATGACTTAAAGATATCTATACTATATCTACACCACGAGCTAGGGGGCATCTTTCAGGCCCAGCTGGGGGAGGAGGGTCAGAACTGGCTTAAATAATGGCGCTCAACTTAAGGTATGGTTTACTTGAGTGTCAGTTGGGCCTAGTTTTGGCTATCGTGGGACTCTCCTAATATTAGCTAAGACTCGGAGGTAGGCTACGTCTATTCTAGTACGTATATACTGTAAGAATAGGATGACTAATGGTATCCGAAACTAGACGTCGGGTTGTATTTGCGTTTGTTTACGCGTCTATATCCGCTCCCGACTGCGCATATATGCAGGGCGACTCACAGTAGCTGGACCTAGACTAAGCCAACCCAGTAAGTAGCTCATTCAGAGCTGTTCTGGTTGCAGTGTACACGTTACGATAGAGGATGAGACGCCTTTACGTATTAAGTTGAATGTGACTTTGTGTTGAGCGCTCAGACCCCGCATTCGCGAGCCCAAGATTTACGCATGGAGGTATATGGTTATAAGGTATTAGAACTACTTGTTTTCCGCAGGCCACCTAATGCGAAGAAAACGACACCGATCTGGGTCAGATTGTATTAGTTCGAGTTTGTTGCTTTATTTGCCGGCACCTGACTAGGTAAACTAAAGTTCTCTCGATTCATTCAACGATTCGAGAGAGCGATCAAGTCAACACTGATCTCTCAAGGTAGGATTCTGATGACTCAGTTGATTTACGGGGATTTCAAACTTAGATCCTCTGCAATCAACATCGCTGCCTTCTCTCCGATGACCAACGCCGTAGAGTAGGTGTTAGCACCAACGTTTCCCGGCATAATCGATAAGTCTACGGGTATCTAGTTGAAAGGCGTCTGAACATATTGGGAAGAGATCGGACTCACCCGCGACTTTCAGATTCTGAGTGCCATAAACATTCAGACGTGAATCAACACATCCGCTCTGTTCCTGGGGCTTCATTGGGACTGTTGCACACTGTACCAAGATTATATAGCGTTGAGAGCAAGATAAAACAAAAGCTTATAGACAAAGAAAAACGTGCTCACCGAGTGCCAGTTCGTTTCACCGAACTGGCGAATATGGGCCTCAATGGCGGCATCGTCCATTGTCGAATACTCGATGTCTTTTACGCTTGATGCTTCAGGTGATGAACTCAGCTTGACGCACGCTGCGGCGCTCCCTTCTGGAAACTTTGGGTGCATCGGTGCATACTCTCCACGATAGTGCGGCATGCGACGTGCAACCTCGCTGCGCAGCGTTTCGTTTAGCGAGTGGCCATAGTTGTCTACGATATCAGGGGGCGTACCGAGCTTTTTTGTACGCCCAAATATGAATATCCACGTCAACTTGTTTATCGAAGAGCCTTGGGTCAAAATTAGGAGCGGCATATGGGTCGGTCGAAGTAATAAAAACAGAACCGCGTGAGATAGGCCAGAGTGGTATTTGAGGCATTTTAAAACCAAATGAGTGGAGTAGAGAATAGTGTACATATGTTGCACAGTTCCCGATGGTCATCATGCGTGCATCCTTGGGGATCGCATCTCGTGGCCTGAAATCAAGCTGCTCAGTAGCTGATTTGCGACGCTGAAAATATATTTACCCAGGGAAGCCATTGGCGATAGCTTGAATCATGACAGGCTTTGTGAAAGTATAAGCGTTACCTCCAAAAATTTGGCAAACATCGTACTTTGTCGGGTTTGGATTCAAAGTACTTCTCCCACAGTTCGTTGAATTCTGGACTCATCATCTTTCGCTCCTCTGGATTAGGGCGCAGCTTGCATCCAGCATCGACGATGTTCGAAGCCAACAGCCCCTTTCTGTACGCATATTGTTTCAAGAGCCTTTCCATTGTAGCCACGTCTTGATTCATAATAGGGTCAAACGTTTCAGTGTCGTCTGGAACGTGGAACGGGTACAGTACGAGTGTGTGGTCTTCATAGGTCGCTCCAACGCCAGGGAGGTTAACCAAAGTCTCCACTCCCGCGCTGGCAAGTTGGCTTGCTGGTCCAATCCCGCTGCGTTGGAGTATCAATGGAGTTCCAATTGCACCAGCAGATACAACGACCAGTTTACGAGCGACGATTGTGCGAAGTGTTTGGTCTGCATTCACGTCTTGGTCTTTGTTGGTGATGATTTCGACCCCTGTCGCCTTGTTTCTGTCAAAAAGCAGGCGAGTAATCTTGGTGTTCGTGAGTATATGCAGGGACCTGTTATTCGTCAGAGGATGGATGAAGCAATGTGCCGCGTCTTGGCGGCGCCCAGTCTATAGATAGTGTAACTTCAGTGTGAATACAACACGAATAGCGTGATAAATCACCTCAGGATCGATCCATTTTGCCCAACGCTTGTGTAGATTGCAATCAGTAGGAGTCTAACGGGTAAGCTCGCTCTATCACCTGACAGCCGTGACCCGTCTTCAAGTCCATCTTATCTTCTACTAAAGGTACGCCTTGCTTTGATACCGCGTCAAGATACTCTTGTGCAACGACTGCGTAAAAGTCCGCATAGGACACCTAGGTAGAGAACTATAGTCTCAGTGAGCACTGATCGAGCCGTTGGGCGTACATGGGCCGGGCCATCATAGCCGTGAGTGTCGCGGTTCGTGCCGAGATGATAAGTTTCCGTCTAAGTAGCAAGGTTTTGTATGGCCGCTAAGAGCAGTATAATCGTTAGCTTACTTTCTGGAGCAGAGGTAGTAGATCGCTGGTCTTCCAACCAGGGGTATTCCAATCATCGTAGTCGCTACAGGAGGCCAATTACCGCTGAACCAATCACGATAAATGAGTATGGACGTACGATGTGGATGCCCGTGTGTACCTTGGTAAAACGGGGGCTAATAAGATCAAAGAATTCCTGGAGTTTAGCGCTGTACTAACATCATGAAGTTGATACTCCAAGGTACCTCGTGTCATTTGTGTGCTTTTAGGGGCATTCACAGAATAGACTCACCTAGATCCTCCTCCGAGTAGTTGCCCTAATTATCTTAAAATGACTACAAGTACCCAAGTACACATGAAACATCACTGTGCCTGTTGGTATTGTTGGACAACATCCGTTTAGTGCGTCTGATTTGTTTCCTCGTCAAAATATCCTCCAGATATCAGGCGGATCAGGACAAAGTCAATAGTAATTGGAGCAAACTCACGCGGACTTGCTTGCTGGAGTTAAATGGCTCATCCATAATGCGGGAGTGGTAACCGTTGGGTCGTTAAAGTTGTTGGGGCCTTGTTCGATGAGTAAGATCTCGAGTTCAGGATTCGCAGCAGCAAGCCGACCGGCGGCAACACATGCTACAAAAACATTATTATCTCAATGTGCTCAAACCAGACTGAATACCCTACCAGCGGTTCCTCCTACGAGAGATCGACGGAAATATATTAAAAGTCTCTTATAAATGCTATTAATTGGTTGCACCTACCTCCGGCGAAGATAATATCGACCTCTTCGGGGTGTTTGGCCATTCTTAAGCTTTCAATCCGGGGCTGTAATTGTTTTTCAGGCCCTCTGGAGTGACTGGAGAGACTAAATCCCCTTTTCTGGTCAGAATATTGAGTCTAGTCTTGATCTAGTACTTGTGCTGTTTGGGAAGTTGGAGATGCCTTTAATTTGGCAAAGAATCACTCACGTGATGCGGGGTCACCAGCACCAGCACGATCAGAACTTGACGTCGTTCAACTACGGACTATGGCCTTGACGCGTTTTCTACAGCCTTCACATCCTCCCAAGCTTGATATAAACCCAATTAGTGAATTTTCGAAGTGTTTAAATTTGGCACTACTTGCTTTGTTATATATGTGTTCACCAATGCCAACCCAACACCATGCGCGCCAAGCCGGCCCAATTCACGGAGCTTACAAGTACCCCAGCGGGCACCCTACCTAATTTGCCTGCGAAGCCCTTACAAACTGGGAATTCGAAGCGTAGATATCTTCCTCGCCTATCCACAGGAGATCTGCTTGCCACATAGGACTGTTGTAGACTGGACGTCTATCTTCTGTTTTGTGCACCGATAGAGCAACTGCATTTTGCCGAGGCTTAACTTACATCATGGCATTGAGACTAGGGGAGCTGGGAAACGATATCCTTCTTGCGGTATTTCTCTACTTGACGGGCCGGGATATATATGCCTGCCAGCTGGTATGTTCTCTTGAAATGGATTCTTATGTGCGACCTAAATCTTGCTGAAGGTTTGTCGACGCCTCAACGACTTTGTTCGCTCATCCTTGGTCCTTCGTTTTGTGGCGAATCTCTCTCTCTCCGGATATGTGGAGTCCTGCAACTCTCGAACAGATATTAGCCTCGAAGAAAAATTCGAAGCCCTGCGCCTTCATCTCGCAAGACACAGAACACAGGAACTCGTGGGTCTGTAAAATACCTACAATCTCTTAATGATATGCGTATCATCTCTCAGATATTGTAGATATTTCTTAGGGCGGAAATATCTACAATATGCGGTTAATACCTGTATTATATCTACGGTCCCTTCATTAAATCATTATCTACAATATAGCCGATAGTACTTGAATTGAATATAAGGAAACGTGCCCGACGACGCAAGACACTAAGTTCCGCGCCGCGCAAACACATCTCCGCGTCGTCGTCAACGTTGATTCAGACTTGGCACGTAGGTGAGTTTGAAACACAAAGAGCCGAATATACGTACCATGAATCTAGCACGGATGAGCACAATAGTAGATTACTATAGCCATACCCGGAATCTCGTGTCCTTTTTGTAAGCCGACGCGACTAGAATGAGTAGGCGACGGTCTGGATAGGCAAGCTACAGCCTAAGCGAGTGAGAAGAAAAGGTGTGAGCGCGGATGCAGTGGGATACTGACGATGAAGAAGCTCACATATAGTGGAGAGCGAGACTCGCTGTCCCATCTCTTGCTCCAATCTCCCTACGATGTCGAAGTGTGGCACTCCTGGGCCGGTTACCCTCAGTCTGATGGCGGCTCTAGCGACCGTGACCAAAGAAGCCGTATTAGCCTGCGGTGCTAGGTAGGACAGGTACGTCAGGGCGTACCTTTCAGCTCCCTGTTACTAGCCTGCCCGTGTGGTCGATGGCGTGTACCCAATCCAAATCCGCTGCGGCTTCGGAGCCTCTGTCTGCCGCGCCTCCAAGATCCTCACCCGCCCTGAAATCCTCATTGTAGTAGTTAGCGCGATTGGCTATGCATACGCTAGTTGAAACGCTAGCCATCCGCAAGAATCAACGTAGAATGGGGCAGTAAATTATTAATTGGCGAGTGACTGAACAGTAACTCACCAGTTATGCAGAACCTGGCTTGGATGTCGATAACCATGCTGAGCTGGGCGCCGCCGCTCGCGTAGCCTTTGGCACGCCCTGTCGGCCGGTTTAGACGCTGGCAAGGTTGGTGAACGTAAGCGCCGCCAGAGGCGGTGCCACGAGCGTGGCCGGATCTCCCGAACCGCGAGTGTGACTCACGGGTCGGGAGGGCTTGTCTATGCAAGCCAACCAGGCGTGCCTAAGGGGATGGCGGGTGGGAAGAAGAAGCGCCGATGCTCGACGTCGGGCCTGACTCGGTATGATCCTGGTCAAGCGCGAGCCGAACGTGTCGCCGTGCGTGCCACGTGACCGTCGCCCTGCGCCGGCGTTTTCCCTGCCCACTATTGCGCATGCGGCTCCGCCGTCTCTGCTACATGTGCTCACGCTCACCTTGTATTAGCCACTGGCGGCCTGCATCCTTGGTCTGGTAAGCCGAAATTCCCGTCGTACTCGTCGTGTTCATCGGGGTCGGCGTCAAAGTCTATAAGATCGCCGAGATCCTCCACATGCCGACCCGCAAATCGCACCAGGTTTGCGAAATATGCAGGCTTAGTATGCAGCTGTAAATGGTAGGCGGATGTTTGCATTTTGAACAGGTCCGGAAAACTTACTCAGCGTACGCGTTTCCGTGGCGGCGCACCTTTGAGCGCGTTTCCTTACTCCATTTAACAGTAATTTAGACCGTCAGGTCACAGGTAGGAGAACGGGCCAGACGAATCAAGCGGTGGCGGGAGTGGCAGGGTGGTAGGGTGGCATCAGAGGTGGTATGTCGATCCACGTCGAAGTCGAATTCAAGTTAACAACTTAGACTCGACTTAGACGAATTTTTTGGATCGCACGGACCACGCGTTTGTTATAATTGATATCACATGACGATAATAGAATTAGTGTACATATCCCTCAGATATTATATGCGCGATTTCATATAAATCATTTCCTTATTACTCGCCAACATGTCCCTAGTCGTCAGGCTAGATAATATGGACATTATATGCGTATTGTAGGTATTATACACACCTACGAGTTCCTGTGGAAACCATACTATTAGTAGCATGGTCAAAATTTATATGGGAACTGCTAATGGTGGTTTTCCATCCTGGCATCTGCCTTCGCCAACCTCTACTCATCCGCCACTGAAGGATGGTGTTTTGACACAATGGTCTCTGATATCTCTAAACTCGCATACTGATCTGCAACTGGATGTTGTGCAGCTACCTTCACTAAACACTGGGACTGGTTTGAAGCAATGGCGAATGACGCAGAGGGGTCTCAACATCAAAAGCTATGCGGTTGAGCCACGCTGCGATCTGCTTCTTTTACTCGAATATACCGGTCCGCTTCTCCATAATTTCGACGCGTGGCCTCCAGTACAAGCAGGGGTCGACGGACTGGGGGGAGGTATCCCCCAGCCATACCTATTCCATTTTCGCACACTATCAACGAATGAACCCCACCCAAACGCTTTTCAGCCGGTGCTCGATTGCGGACTTCGTACTCAGAGCGCACATGGATTTCAGATTGAGTGTTTTGGTGACCTGATTGTTGCCCGCCCGGAACACAAAACGGCGCAACCCCAGGAGTCGGGCTTGCTGATTTACAATTGGGTCACAGTGACGTCAGCAAAACCCATTTTTCTCGTTGAGAAGGCGCTCTGTGGTGAGCGCCGATTTATCCGACTTGAGCATGAGATGTGTGCTAACGGGCGCTATGAGTTCTGGTGAGGGCGTCACATGCACTCATGAGGCTCACGAGATCAAGTCCGAGGCTCACGAGGCTCATCTGATCGGCTCATGGAGCTCATGAGCCTCATGAGCACCATAATGGCGCTTGTATGCGCCACGAGGAGTGTCGGAATGCTCACCAGTCTCATGAGAACCCAGTACTTATATCACAAAAATAGGCTTTGTGTGCCACGCTTGGTTCACAACGGACGCGGAGAGATGGAACGCAAATACATCATTGTTAATATGATAACTAAAGAATCGGATGGTGTATACACGCTGCGTAATGGTAAACCGCACAAGAGAGAACAACATCGACTGGGGGGGGGGGGGGGTTATGTACGTACAGTACGTTAAAGACGGAGAACTAATACATCACGTCACTGTCGCTGCGGTGTGAGCAAAGGGTTCAAACATTAGTATCTTAGGCGAAAAATGTTTGCTGACGGAAACCTACTAAGTTTTGTAGTGATACGGCCGAGTAACCAGGCAAAGTCGGCGGGCAAACACAAGGGGCACGGTTGCGCTGTGGGGATTAAGAGGAAAGACATACCTAAGTCCCTGGGCGTAGCTCGGGCATGGAGCTAATCGCTCCAGCATCAATGCTTCGGATTGATACGATATGCCGTCTGTAGTAGAGACTACTGCGGCGTAGGCCAATCTGGTACGGCGTAGCTGATCGAGTGGAGCATGTTTGTCACCCGAGACTCTACTACAGTATTATAATAACTGTAGCAACTTGCACCCCGTTGATCGCAGCTTTTGCCCCTCCTCACGTCCGTTCAACAAGGCTACTAACAAAGTTGTGTTGGAGACGCCGATTATCTGGGTACGGTGCGTAAGCTATTTTGATGACTCGCCTACGCTCAGTGAAAACTTATCCGCTATACAATTAGCCAGGCATGTATGCGGTTCGCGTTGTCTCGGCTCCACGTTACGTAGGCGTTTTTTTGCCTTGATTTTCGAAGGAAGCAGGTTTCTAATTCAGCCGTGTTGTAGCCGGTGTCTGTTTGGGCTTGGCGTCTTACACCCTGTAGTCTCCGACGATATAGCTAGTCTGTTTTATAAATGATTCATCCATTCGCACCAATATACACATTGCTACATTGAGGATAAAATACAAATACCGGTATGATTATACCATATCAGCACTAAGCTCACGAGCCTCGTGAGCAATGACAGGGGGCTCATAGGGCTCATGAGCATTCAACCAACGCTCACAAGGCTCACCAAGCCCCACCTAAAAGCTCACGCGGCCCATCAGACCCTAGTACAGAGCCCAGGAGGGCTCCACAACAACAAGCGATAAGATCAAGAGCTATAGTGAGCTCAATTAGTTAGGTAATTGAGCGCTCCCTATAGGGGGGGATAGCTCATACGCTCATCGATCTCAATGAGCGCTCATGAGCACTCACGGGGAAAAAAGGTTTTTGTAGATGCAGGTGCACTCCTGGTAAGTGACCAAATATGTCGCCCCTGGAATGGTGCTTAATACTAGTCTAGGATCGGAGAGCAGAATCGTATCCAAACAGCCTTGTGGTTTTAACCAACAACATAATCGTTATGACCCGTACGACCTTTGCATACAACTCCCAGGATAGGCCTATGGGAAGACTCGACCTTTACCTCATCGACTGGTCGGACTTTTCCAGCCCGAACTTGTCTTTTGTCGCAATACTCCAGCTCCCCATCGTCCATTCGGTTCCACCTCCACCCGGCCTCCCAGGACCAATTTTCAGGTTCGATCAACCACAACAAGCTACCACACCCGAACATGATCTCTCGTGTGCGGCCATGACCTGCCTCTGCAGCTTTTCGTCCAGCTCCGAATCTGGCCATCCCACGGCATACAAAAGCGGCCTTTCCCGTATATTTGCGTCAGATTCGTCTAACCAACTATTGCGGATACATATTCAACTACCACCAACCGAAGATTCACTCCATTTTGGGGGACTAGGCCATGGTCCCACCCCTAGAGATACCTCATTATACGTCCCACTTCAAGTAATTTTCGATGTCGTCGAATCTTCTCCTACCGAAGGATCTCCACGCCGCATACAATGGGAGCAGTGGGGGCCTCGGGCTCGGTGGAATCATCTGAAGTCTGATTTCTGGGAGAGTCCCCTACGTGCACCCACGGGTACTCGATGCGTGCTAACGCGTCACAGCGCACCACACGAAGCAATAATCAGGTTCGACCCAAACGAAAAGCATGAATTTGAACTTTTGCTACTAGATTTCGACCCGGAGTTTGCAAAAAGGATAAAACATGCTACGAACAAACGCGGGTCAGAGGATGAAGATGACACGACGTGGAATTACCAGCCTGCGACGAATAACCACATGTCACCCATCACACCTCATGTTGACCAGAGACGCAGCTGGCTAGCAGAGTGTGGGGCTCCTGAAGCGGCCATTCCATACGTCTGGTCAAGGCTTAAGCACCCATACTTTGAGGACGTGGTCGCACAGCTGCAGAATTGGACGGTTATGATGGATAACGAACATAGTAGGTTGCTTACTATTTGATTTCGGCATACACTTAACTGGAACCTCTTTAATTGTAGTTGTCGTCTGGAACCTCTTTAATTGTAGTTGTCGTAGTTGAGGTGCGTAAAGCTCTACTTAATCTTATCCACACACACTCACGCCACCACTGCAGGGCGCCCCTGCGACTAACCATATGGTTAAAATCGTAGCATTCACATTTTGAGTTAAAGTTGAACCATAACACTTCGTTATTATCGCAGAAATATCAAATTATGTTTCAATAAATACACTCATGAAAGACCTCAAAGAGGTCGAATACTCGAAAAATTAACCCTTCAAGCTTGCGATAACACCCAGGCTGCCTCTACAGCCCGACGGTACCACTATGCCTCACTCGCATGGACACCCGTTAACCGTCCATGCGTACACTCGATCATACACTGAAGGAGTGCACAATACATCGACGGGCGGTTGTCTACTAATGATCACCCCCTAGGTCAGGAGGAGCACCGTTTCCCTAGCTTTGAGAACGGAAGAGCGGGAGAGCGGGAGAGCAATGATAGGCAGCCAGGGATTAAACAGGTTCCCGTACTACCCCGAAGGTCACCATACCCTCATCGAAAGATCGATTCTCTGGGACTCGATGGTGGTGTGATACAGGACGGGGGACAATTCAAGGCGGTAGGGTTGTTGGCGTGCCCTTTATAGCCGAACACCATAACAGGGACAAAGCTTTGTGGCGGCGAGGCGCCTAACCGGCTTTAAATTGCGCCACCAAGTACAAGATCACTCGCCACATACATTCTGCTCCTCCTCTCAGACAGATCAGGACCAGATTATGGCTTGTCACAGGACTGGAAGACTTAGCGTCGAGCACAACGGTTCGGACACGTACCGGGTGGCTACAACAGCGCTTCCGCCTCTTGCCACCGCTACGTTACAAGGATAACTTTGACAGAACCACCACCTTGATCGCAAGGCCTTGAGCACGAACTGTCCAGATCTGGGAGGTGAGGGAACACAAGGTGCTATTGTTACAATAAATCCACTCTCAGAATCTTTGGGTTTACACCTCCGTAGCTTAGCTGTGAAATATCTGATAACAGACGGTCTCGGAGACATCTTGGTTTGTGTTGCCCGCTAGTGGTTGCTGTATCTCAGTTAGCGAAGCGACAAATCAACGTTATGGCTCCTATTGCTAGCGGATCTCGCCTAATTCTATCTCGCTTTGAACGCACTGCTCCAGTCTTCGCTCGTTATCTCGCTCGTACAGTATCAACAAACCCACACACCGATGTATCCGAAGAGTCAGAAAATACTTTGGCTGATGTAGCAAAGCGTAAACGAACAGCAGAATGGAAACGGAGGCAACATGTATGAAATGACCATATCACTAAGCCCAAGCTCGGCAACTTACGCCTGTGCCCTATGTAGGGCAACTTTCTAGACCATATTATAGTACAAGCTCGCGGAGGTGCGAATCATCTATGACCTCTTGAAATCGTATTTACACAAGTCCAAGGCCGCGGCGGAGACGGCTGCGTCGCTTTCCATCGCGAAAAATTCAAGCCCTTTGGTCCGCCGTCTGGGGGAAATGGCGGACGAGGCGGTGACGTCTACATCCTCCCCACGCCAAATCTCACATCCCTATCCAGCGTCAGCAAGCGCGCTCGCGCCGGTGCGGGGCACCATGGTCAGGGTACATGGCAGCATGGTAAAAAGGGAGAGGATCTAGTGATTCGTGTGCCTCTTGGAACGGTTGTACGCGAGATTACGGATGGACGACGACCCAAGGATGCGTGGGAGGCTGAGGAAGAGGCACTGGAGGGGCTTGATGAGGAAGAAGCCGAGAAGCGTAGGCTGGAGAAACGATGGGTGCATTATCCGATGCATGAAGAGTCCAATCTTATGCGCGACGACTTTCAGAGCGCGCAATCGGCGATTGAGCGGGAAGAACGTGCACAAAAACGGGCGATCCTTGCAAACACACGCAACCCTATGCATTTAGACCTCACACATCCCATGTCCCCTTCCTCCCCATCAGAATCGCATCCAAGCTACGCTCGATCCATCGATCCCGAAAAGGGATACCTCGTCGCATCAGGTGGAACCGGTGGATACGGTAACCCGTACTTCCTCACGTCCACCAATCGATCACCAAAGTACGCGACACGCGGCCACGAGGGTGAACGAGTCGCACTCGAACTTGAGCTCAAGCTCCTTGCAGACGTCGGCTTGGTTGGGTTGCCAAACGCGGGAAAGAGTACGCTGTTGCGCGCGTTGACAGATTCAAAGGCCGAGGTCGCACCTTATGCATTTACGACACTCAATCCCCAAGTCGGGATTGTACGCGTTTGGGACGATGGGTCGTTTACGAGTCCAGAACGTGGTGCCGTCCTAGACTCGGAAGAACAAGCGTCCCCAGCTTCATCTTCCTCCTCTTCGGACCACAGACTCAAAACAGTGGGCGGCCTGCACACCGAACGCGTCCGATTCACAATCGCCGATAACCCAGGCCTAATCGAACGTGCATCCGAAAACGTCGGCCTAGGACACTCATTCCTCCGAAGCATCGAGCGCTCACTCGTGCTCGTCTACGTACTCGACCTGTCTGCGCCAGAACCATGGAACGACTTGCGTATCCTTCACGAGGAACTCGAGACGTACCAGCCAGGCCTGCCCTCCCGCGCCCGACTCGTGATCGCGAACAAAGCAGATTTAGTCCCAAGCGCAAGCAGAGACGAAGAACTTGCCGCGCGGGAAAAACTAAGCCGGTTACAGGACGAAGTCGCGGAGATGAGCTGGGACGACGGTGGGCAGACGGAACCGATGGAGGTCATTGCGATTTCTGGAAAGTATAGACAAAACTTGGAGCGAGTCGTTACGCGAATGGTGCGGTGTGTGCAGCTTGCGAGGGCTCGTGCCGAAGAGGAGGCAAAGGAACAGATTCAGCTGGAGGATGACATTGATTTGTAGGTCTCTATATGTGTACTGCAATCCTATCTCGAATGTACAGTCCAGCTCTATATCTGAACCGGCGCGAGCTTTTGCGCAGCTTTCAGCGAGAGGAAAGCGTTCCATGGGATATTGATCGCGTTTACGGCGAGAAGGCGATGTTGCAGTGGGATCAGCTAGGATAGACCATCAGCTGTCGACGCATATACCTACAAGAATTGACTTGCCGACTGTAAAGAAAACAGTCAGTCAATCGTCGTAATAAAATTTTGATAAACTTACCATGTTTATCGTCTGAAACGGAATAAACAGCCCCTATATGCGTAATCAGCACCAATCACCCCCTCCCTCTCAACTTAACCCACCCAATTCGCGACCATAGTATCCTTATACGACTACAAACCACAAAGAACGCATTCAAATTACCACCCCCCAATAAAATAAAATAGCCTCAACTCACCGTATCCAACTTGCGCTTCACATCCTCGACAGACTTGCCCTCCATCAGCGTCGTGCATCCGAAAAAGAGCGCGATCGCAAACGGAGCGAACACAAATTGATCCAACGCGACCTATACAAATAGATCGACACAGGACTTGTCAGTTTTACGTCAGGATTGAAGCGTGCTAGAGAAGGCATGGAAGGCATGTCATGATGAGTCTATGGAGAGGGCTGAAACTGCATCATGTATCATGAAACGCTGCGACCACGTACTAAGCGTAAGTACGGAGAATTGGGATCGTTTCCTGCGGTCGGGCTCGCATAATGAGCCCACACACACACACACACACACACAGACGTAGAGCACGCATATAGAACATAGAGAAAGAATGCGAAAGGACTCAACTCGCGATGCAACAAGCGCAGGCTTATTCTTGATCGGTAATCGATCGAGGACCTAAACAAACGGGAATACGAACGGGAATTCGTACCACGTCGATCGTACCGTACGGAGAAATACGGCCGTTGTCGGCCACCGAAAATACGTGTACAACAGAAAAAGGACAAAAAATCAGTCAGCTGGTTCAACGCCAAGCCAAGCCCACCAAACACGCAAACGCAAAATTAAATGAGGGAGGAGTTGGAGTTGGATTTCCAGCGGTGCCAGGAGTCCGTTCCCACACCCAAACTCATAAACGCTTGCACCCAACCGGATCGTTGTGCACATTTTCCCTGAGTCAAAGTCCGAGTGGAAATGACAACGTGCTAGGTACGCGGGCGTTTAGTGGGGATCGGGCAGGGCAGGGCGAAGCCGTAGTTTGGATTACGCTAGCCTACGACTGCCTTTGTTGGGTGGGTGTAAATTGCATAGCCCCCGCCACATGTGAACGAATGGGCGTCACCGCCGCGGGAATCGACGCTAACTGCCTAACGTTGCCGCGGCGTTTTTGTATGGATATGTTCAAGAGTCAGGTACGACTTTTGATTCTCGGCACGGCGCGCGGGATGCCGAAGGGACGAGAAGGGAAGGAGGAAAGATATAAAGTCTCTCGCCGTCGCACGCTAGATTGAGATTGGGATAGAGCGAAGGAGATTTTGGCGAACCTTGTACCTGACATTATGGGTTAGTTATGGGTTAGTGTGGGTTTAGGTGTGGGTGGAGATGCGATGACGTTTGTAGTGACGGTTGGTGGGCGGGTAAAGGTTTATGTGTTGTGGGTGGGAGAGGGGGTGGGTGCAGGGATGGTATATGGAGACTAGGACGAATAAGTGGAATATGTGATTTAATTTCGCTTTTTCCCTCGTCCGGTCTCGCCGACGAATGTCCCAACCAACCACACCCGAACAGAAAATGATAAATGATGGTCGAGGGGGAATGGAGCTCACCATCTGACGACGATTGGAGCGAATATACCACCCCCGTACAGTCCTAGCCGGGTCGTACGTATCCAGTCGTGCTTGTCGAGTCCTTTTCGGTCGACGCCTTGTTGCGCGACTATATCGCCGATTGCGAATAGTGCGGCTGTTGTTATCTGTGTATAATTTTTTGTAGGGTTATAAGAATTGGGTAAGGTTTAGAGTTTGAGCGGCGTGAAGTGGCGGTAAGGGCGGGATTCAGGGGAGAGAAAGGGATGCAGGACGTACGGATGGACCCAAGAGTGGACGTCGGTTCAGGAATCGTGTGTAGGCTTGCATTGTGGTCGTCGTCGTCGGAGTGAGAGCTGGCAGTCAATTGAACGTGATATATGAAGGGTATATTGCAAGCGTCGGCTGTGAGCGCGTATAGAGTAGCATGTACGTTCAAATTATCCGACTGCACGCGACGGAGGGCTTCACGTGACGTCATATTTCATTCTAGACTATGGACAAGGGTTAACCGTGTCAAATAGGGCGGGAGAAGATGTAAACAAAGCGCGCTCTGTCATCATGAGGTGGGTAGGGTTTTAGCGCCAATTGTCCCTTGGGCTCAGTTGAGGGTTGAGGGTCAGGGTGGGAGTTATTACGGAGTTTGTGCGGAATTCGAGTTTTTTCTTTTCTTTTGTGTGCCGAGAGACAGCGAGTGAGATATTTAGTTATTGATTCCAAACACTTATTTAACGTATCCCTATTGGACTTCTGGAAGTCCAGTGCGGTGCACGTCTGTTCGATTAGAAGCGTGGGGATCGTAAACTGTAAACGTTTACGACAGAGACTTCATACGTTCAATCATAATGACCCGCGTGTTCATGACAGCAACAAATCTCGATTTTGGCAAGCTACGTACGCAATGCGAGGGCCCTATTACGCCCGCCCATCGTCATACATACGCTAGAGCGCGAATGGACAGTCCAACGGTATAGCGGGGTAGATCCCCCTGATGACCCGAACCCCAAAACTTGGTTTGTAACGTAAAAAAAAAAAGAGGGAATAGTGCTCGTACATGTGGTCGACCGGGCCGCGAAATAGTCAGTGGGTTGGGTTGGGTTGCTGCCCTCGGCCCCACCCGCTATGCTGCTCGCTCCAGTGTTGTTCCAATAACTTGCTGGCACGGGTTCGGGCATCAAACCGAGCCGTGTACGTTATTTATTTGGAAGTAATAGGGGTGTTGTAGTGTGCGTGGGGAGATGGATGGTTCAACGGCTGGGCAGGTCTGAGGTTGATACAGTTCATCGAAGGCGACTGTTGACTGGGTCGAAGCGGCCCAGCGAGGGTGACATAGACGACATGTCCTGAGAGCGTCTGGGGGGAGTAGGTATATGCGCGGACACGGCCGACTTGGCACATGCGTCACGGCACGTGCGGGGCACACTAAAGCTAAAAGCGGAAATAGGCACCCGAACGGGCGGGGATGGCTTGGAATGTGTTTGCCGCGGGTGGTGTCTGGGGGGCCTATAGATGCGCTGGACGGCTGCTTGCTCCCCACCGCCATGGACAACAAGGACGGTATCGTCGACGCGCCCCACGAGCCCCACGACAAGGCCGCTGCGTGAGTCGAGCAGCTGTGGTTAGACGCCGAGCTCATGTTATTTCTTTGTAGCGGCATCCGATCTCGCATAACGGTCGTCTGTGCCGAGGTACGACTTTCAGCTTCGCCGTCTTCTGGATGCTGATACTCTGACAGTGCAAACGACTCAAGCTGAAATGCGACCGACGAGCGCCATGTTCGTCTTGTGTTAAGCGCGAGACGACTGCTCGATGCGTCTATTCGGCCGCTGCTGCAGAGAAAATGTACGTGCGTTTCATCCCCACCATCCCCCCACCTAGCTAACTCGCTCTCCCACAGTGACGTTCAGAGCCTGCACAACCGCGTGTCCGCACTTGAAGATTCCTGGCGCCAGTGGACCAACACCCAGCCGGGCCAGACGCCCACCCTCGCCCCGCCGGCCCACTGCAACCCGAACCAGCCGCCTCCGCCCCCACCGCCCCCGCCTCCACCCGCCATCGTAGCTTCCGGTCCAGACGATCTCGCCTCGGCGCTAGTTGGTCTAGACGACGTCTCTGCGCTCTGGGCTGCCCATCTCGGTCTCCACCTCGCACACATCCCGCTCCGTCCGAGCACCCCTGACGATTCCGATGACGACGACCTAGACGAAGACGTCCCTCCTTCTCTTCTCCACGTTCGTCAAATACCAACCACTTCGCGGACAGGCGTCACACGAGCACATATCCAAATATTACCCTGTCGACCTGTCCGCGCAGCGCTCTGGGCTGCGGCCGAGCGCGCGATTGGCCCTCATACGGGTTTAGCACCACGTGTGAGGATGAAATTTGAGCAGATGTGTATGGCGATAGAGAACGAACCGTTAGGCTCGCGAACGAAATGGCCGCTGAGTCTGTTGGCGGTTGGAACGGCCGGGCTAGCTATTGGTGCTCAGGTCGTCGCCGAATCAGACGGAGCAATCCCGTTACCATTAACCTCCTCTCCTTCTCACACTCCCAGCTCAAGCTCATCCCATTCACAGCACCCCTCGCCGATCTCTCAACCTCTCATCCCACTCCCCTGTGCACGAACTCTCATATCGCTTTCCTTGCGAGCTCTTTCACCGAATGGACAAGATACCGATACGGTCCTCGCTGCGCTATTACACGCCGCCCGAGGTACGCTTGACGGTCGGGCCCGGATAGCGCCGAGGGTGTGGCCGGATGTGTGTCGTGCGGTCGGAGTTGCGCGCGGTATGGGTCTTGGTGTTGATCGAGACGGTACGGGGAAAGATGAGGTCGGCGAATGGAGGCGAAGAGTTTGGTGGGAGGTTTATTGTGCGGATTTGTGAGTATTTTTCATTTCGATTGGGTTTCGAAGTCTAGAGGATGCCTATCCTATGCAACTAAGGGATTTACACGAGCCACTAGGCAGTGATCTCATTGATGATTACTCTGTCTGATTTATGCGATTTTTGTATACGATGTGAATGAACGCTGACATCATTGAACATCTAGGTTCACCTCGGACTATATCGGTCTCCCTCCTATGATCGATGATAGCACATTCTCGACAACATTACCCAAGGACGAAGACGAAAAGGAGGGAGAGGACGATGGGGACAAGGAGAAAGAGGATGGGATGGCGTATTTCGTGCTCAAGTGTCGGTGAGTAGAAACGGATTCGACCTTGTTCATATGCTAATTCCATCCTTCCCCTCCCATTCGCCGCCACTAGCCTCGCCCAACTTATCAAAACGCTCAAACGCCGCCTCCTAGACGAACGCCCACTTCCGCTCGAAGGTGCAGCCTCGATGGAACGCGCGATCAACGAATTCACCCGAGACCTACCCCCAGCCTGGAAACTCGACATGAGCGCGCCGACCGTAGCGATGGGTCTCGGGGACGAAGAGGCCGCGATCATGGTCCAACGATGCGAACTCGCGACAGCAGCCAACTCGCTCATCCTGAAAGCGTACTATCCGTTCCTGAAGCAATCCGTCTTGTCCACGTCCTCCGAGGCGTTTGCGTCTCCACATCAGGCGGCGCTGGCGTGTAGCACCGCGGCGCATACGTTGATCCATGCGTCGTTGGCTGCGCACAAGCTGTTACCTCGTACACGGCCGTATGCGTTCGCGAAGCAGTTGTTTGGCGGAGCTGTGGTAGCCGCAAGCGTCGTGATTGGTACGCCGACTGGGATGTGGGCCCGCGTCGCGCTCGACGATGTACGTGGTGCGCTCGGCGTGTTGAGGGAACTCGATATGGCGTGTGGTGCTGGGCGGAGGATTGAAGGTGTGCCGGGCGAGGCGGTGAGAGTCGTTGAGGTGCTCGTGAGTAAAGCCGAGGCCGCGATGGGCGTCGGATCGAGTGGGGTCGGGATGAAGCGCAAGCGCGGACAGGACGGTCCTGCTGCTGGAGACGAAGGACTGGGACTCGGGTTCGAGATGCCGTATATGGGTCCGGGCGTCGTGACTTGTGGGCTTGAGGGTGAGGGACTGGAAGCGGAGAAGGAACGCGAGGGAACCGTTGCGCCTGTTCAACAACAGCAACCACAGCAGCAGCAGCAGCAACAACCACAACCGCCAGCCCCGACGGCGACGATGCCGCCCGTGGAGCCTCGACGAGAGAGGGAGCCGAAACGGGATACCAAGCCGGCCAAGGTGTCGCCGTATCCGAGGATCGGGGTGCGTGTGAGGACCAAGCCTTCCGGTGCGAAGATGGCGCGGAGTCGTGCGGGGTCGAGTGTGAATGGGGAGAGGAGCCCCAGTGGGGGCGGGGTGCCGTCTCAGCAGCAGCAGGCGGTGCAACAGCAGCAGCAGCAACAACCGAATGGGTTACAGCAGCAGCAGCAGTCAAACGGATTACAGCAACAGCCTAATGGTCTGCCGCAACAACAACCTAACGGTCTACCGCAACAACGCTCTGGCACACTCCCTCCACAATCTCAGCAGCAACAGCAACAACAACAACCGAGCAGTACACCCTCGCTCACACAACAAATGACCGTCCCGCACCAGCCGGCGCTCCAGGTGATCACCGAACAAGCCACGCCGTACCTCAACGGGACCAACGGCGAATACCCGAGCTACGCCGAGCCGTCCTACGCGATGCCGTACCTGATCAACACGCCGGCCACGCCTGTGGTCCGGACCGACTATTCGCGCGAGTTTTACAGCGGGTACGAGTACGCTACGCAGGTGGGGATGATGCCCGAGGGGATGATGTCCGAGTACGGGAAAGAGACTGCTGGGATGTTGACCGAAGGGATGGGCGGGATGGGCGATGGTGCTGGCGGGATGATGGGTGTTGGAGAGAACGGGGAAGCTGGGCGACAGGGAGGATGGTATAGAACGTCGGCCGGGCCGACACCAGGCCAGACTCAGACGCAAGGCCCGTGGAATGGAGGCTTCGACGCGCCCGGGTGGGATACGCGCCGATAACATACGACAAAGTCTTCAGTCCCCGCGGCCTCTCGTATATTCTGTGATGTTTTTTTTTTGTCTTGTGTGTTTTGTCACCTCGTTTCTTGGTTGTACGTCTCCGTCTCTCTCCCAGTCTCTCTGTCCACTTTTTTTGATTATATCTATTTCGACGCTGTGATGTGATTTGTTATGACCACGTATGATGATGTTTCGGGCCTTGTTGTCATTTTTAAGATCTGTCTTTTTTTTCGCTTGATATCCTGATCTCTAGCCGCTGTCTGCATTTTTGTTTGTTCTGGGTTGTTATTTTGTTCTGCTTCGATTTGGGTTTGTCGCATATAAGCTAAGCTCGGTCGTTGTGATTGGGATTTTTGAATCAAAATATTCGATGGGTTCAACCCCGACGTCCGTTTGTGGGAGGCGCATATATGCTATGGTCAAATTCGCGTTACTCGTGTGGATACAACGTGCGTGGCTGTATGCTAGATAGAGTTCACAGCCTTCCCACCAGACGTGATATCAAACAATCACAGTCCATCGACGGTTATCAGCTTGCTTGGGTCGTCCTCGAATTATTTCGAGTCTGGATCGTGGGATTTTACCAGCGAGGTGTCCCTCGACTTGCCTTGGCAGGGGAATAGGCTGGGCGACGTTCGACCACGTAGTACCGGTTGGTAAACGCGTGCCACTTGTAATCGCCCTTGAATCGAGTAAACCTCGGCGAAAAGCACGTAGTGAGCAAGCAGGCTCACAATTTATCATTCTTTTCAGCTCCTTCAACCCTTCAGTCGTCGATGTTCAACCTTTATTTCGTCCCAAGGTCTTGGCTTCATGACGCGCGCTTGTCACTTATCGCCCAAAACGCATTCACATGTTGCCGCCTTGACACTAGATAATAAGGTCCGGCAACTTGACCGGTTGAATAGCGGACTGACTGTAGTGACTACGATGGTCGGAATGGAGGGGCTCTGCCGATCGAGCTGTCAGCTCGAGGGCTTCGGGGTGCGCCATGTTCGCTACCGGATCCCTCTCTCGAGCGCTGATTTTGCGACGTCGGTCCTATAGCTGGAGATTTATCATCTCAGGTTTGGATGTAGACCGCATGCATGATGAGGTGGTGCAATAAATGCAAGTCCGATGATCAGTGCATGAATGCTCCACTACAATAGCGATCATCTCTCGGCTGTTGGGTATCGCACAGAAGGACGTACGCGATACTTGCATGAGAACCAGGTGTATAGGGGGACGCCATCGGTGGAAGCTTCAAGACAGGGATGAAATGTGGAGCAAATGGCTGTATCACTTCAATTAAGAACGAGCCATGTTCGACGCAGCGCAGGCCAAAGTAGACCGATCTAGCAACGAGTAATACTTCTACTCTCACAGACTTTGGCTCGATTCTAAACGTCGTTTGTACGTGGATCGGCCGGCGAAGAGACGCAGTGTGCCGGTATAATCACCCCCTGAGTGGCAACCTGGCTCTGCATACATCCACGAAGGGCCAAGCGCTTCTTGATGAAAGAAGACGTCGAAGCTATTACCAGAATGAGGACCGAGACACAGAAGTAAGCTATACGCCCCGCGTATCCATGGCCTACGGGCTCGTGGTTGCGCCTTTGAGAAACGATAGGCGTACTAACCTTCGAGTGGAGCGGCACGGCTGAAACGAACCCCTTGCTATTGCTAGATACGCTCTCGTTTTCCACACTGCTAATATGGCTGAGGAGCAGTGAACCACAGAATTCGAGTCCGGCAGCAAGCCTCGCCCGGCGTTGGATATTCGCAAGGAGATGAACCTGGATGGGGTAAGGAGGAACACTAGAAAATAAAAGTTACTTAGTAGGATGCATCTCTTCTCTGGGGAACTTGATTTCGTCTGGTCAGCTGTTCAACTGCACCTTGAACCACTGATAGCTACTGCTTAAGCCAGACAGGTCACTGCATATAGGGATCATTGGATGGATTTTGTAAAGTGTCGTAATAAGCAAATAGCAGCGATTGGTTTGTTTCTGTAACACGCAATTTCAGCTGGTCCTGCGACCATAAAACATAGCCTGCACACCCACAAATAAATTTGAAGCCAAACATCGGACCAGCTCGGGCACTCGCGAGCCAACCATCAAAGAAACGTTCAAGAATGTATATTCAACTATTAGTATTTCAATAACAATTAGCCTTCAGATGATACAATGACCGAAAGCATGGAAGTGCAATCTAACGCCACCGACGTTACCTTCCCTGGTTAACGATATCCATATCGGCCGCGGCTGCGCCATACCATGACAGAAATGGAGCTTGGCCGTTCAACACGCTCAAGATGTGGCGAGCCAGAACACGGTCTACCTGCGAGCTAGGATGGACTTCGTCGCGCCTACTCGTTGGATGACGAGTGAGTCATAAAGATAAGAATACGTTCAAGTTTGAAAACATACCAGAGGTACGAATCATGCACAGCAGCTGGTTGTTTAATACACACCAATACGTCATCTCCGTATGGAAACTTGCAAGCTTCAATAGCATCGTCAACGTTGTATGGTGGCCCGACCAAATACGGAGCAGGATTCTCGTAGATGTCCTTGAAAAGTCTATATGAATCAAACAAACCTGGGATACACATTTAGCATATATGTTGGGTGAGGTGAGTACTGGACTAACCGAACGTCGCTCCTGGAAATTGTGAAGGGGCGGCGTACTTGATCCAAAATGCTGTCAAAGCGTTTCCGGAGCGAACTAACTCTGCCATGAAGATGCTCCATTCCTACCGGTTCCAAGTCAGACTAGGTCGCAGAGACAACGGATAGTCGAGTCAGGCACTCGCCGTTTGGTTATGGGGATAATTCCAGTACTTAGTCGTATATCCATTCGCAGAATACATAGGTGCCAGCTGCAATGGGATCATCTAGGGGCATGTTAGTTTGCAGCGACAACTCCAGCTCGTGGGTACTCTCACATTCTGAATCAAGAAGTTCCTCGCCCCCTGGTCATACAAAGATTTTACCCAATCGAACACGCATGCTGTCGTGTTGACAATCGAAACGTCGTCGAGCGGATCAGTGAGGAGTGCATCGGCGCCTACGTCATTGGTTCCGATCCAGATGGAATACAAAGTATCTTGAGCCAGGAGAGGCGCGTACGTTCCGTTTGGAGTGATTATGAATGTGCTATTGTTGGGATCCCCGGTTTTAATAGTCACATTTCGGCTGTACTCGGGAATTTGAGACTCCAGAACAGAAGGCCAGATTCGTGGAGTCAGCTTGTTCGAACAGGTTCCTCCGGCACGAGCAAAATCATAAGCAGAAACAGTATTTCCCGAATACAGAGCAACATAGTCTGGCCATGCGATCCTATCTAATCACAAAAAAATCAGCGCCCTAGCATCTTCCATACCCAACCTCAAAAAACACTACCACCGAGGTTCCTGTTGTCGGTGTACGAGTCCCCAAAGGCAACCAGATTGGTAAAAGGTCCGACAGCAGAGCATAGTACAGCAAAACGTAGTAATAGTGCCACAAAAATAACACATATACCTCTAGGTTGGCCGGTCATGTTGAATACCAGTAATTGGTAAACAAAGTAGCCCACGATACAAATTTCTAGATTTTCAGAGTAGCTAAAGGGGCGTTGGATCAAGACGGGGGTGGATAGCACGTCAAAGACCATGGAAGGCTCCGTGATTTGAGTCTTTGACGCAAGGACGAGGATTGAGGTCGACCAGATGAGAGTTCTTTTCGGCGCTTAGAGGTTGGCTCCCAAGGCAGACGAGTTGGGAGAGCACGAGGTGCATCGTTGACGCAATACAGATGTCAAACGTCTTTTATGTCGGATCTGTCTCGTAATGGTGGCTCGATCGTTCTATTCTCGAATATCTAGAAGTCTGTTGAAAGTAAAAGACTAGACATGTACCAAGTTTACAGCCAAGCAAGAGCCTGATGTTATTCATCAATATAGGTGTGAGCGGCCTGCCATCGACCTTAGACTAGACGTGCGCAGGGGAGCCTTCTTATTTTAATATAGGCAATAATTTAGCTCTGTAATGGCGATAAACAGGAAGAAATTGCTGGTGGGATGTAGCTGACTAGTAGGAACGACCCAGATATAACGTTTAAGCTTAGCAAGTGCTTGTGGCAAGCCTACCCTTTCACAGTAGTCGTAAATGTCCACCAGTTCTGCGCGCCAGGATAGAAAGACTCGGCATCACGACACCAAGGCCTCCTGAACGAGGATGGCCCAGCTGGAACAGGTTGTTCAAGTCCGATGCTTGAACCCACTGAATCTGCTACCAGAGTAGGGACCAGTTTTTCAGGTAGAATACTGTCGGTCGTTCCGAACCATTCACGGCCGTGGAACAGAGTTGTTTGGGGACCAGGAGGAGCTTCGAATACGATATCTTGGCATAGCTTGAGCTGATAAACATGTGTCAGCCGCACACGTGCCCGCATGAATCCAGCTCCCCAAACGTATGTTGAACTAACATTACTGCAAGTAATCTAGGTTTCTGTGTGCCTGTCGAGCACAAATAATAGCTCAGTACAAGGGGTTATGATTTCAAGCCGGCACATAGTAAACGTAGGATGATAACTAGCCAACTTCACAGTACTAGTCAGACGTTTAGTGATTGCGTTTAGTAACAGCCTTGACATGCTCATAAATTAGCGTCTTTGCCTCAGGATCGTCGAGATAGATCGTAAACCCGTCATCTATGAGCGAATGTGGTTAGAAAATAACATTAAGCCCTAAGTTTGATATCTTACTGGTGGAGCGACCGAAAGACAAGTTACTAACACCAAACTGCCAGAACTGGTCGCCAGCAAGACCGTATTCAATTATAGCCTTTCGAGGAGCGGTAAGCGGACAACGTTTTGAACAGATTCCTAGAGTAAACTGCTTTACCTTCTGCCATGGTACAATTGCGTCGAGGCGGGTATAGTTGGAAGTGGTGCCAAGATACTCGAGGCGAGCTTCAGGAGTCAGCCATCCATACTGCACATATTCGCGTTTAGTAATCTCTCAGGTTGGGTCTGATAGTGAAACATCTCACCTCCTCGAACACAACGGGCTTTCCAATCTTCTTCTGAGCAATCGCGTGCTGCGCGGTAAAGTTGAGAACCCTGCAGCGAGCATAGAAATTAAGACTAGGTCAAAGGAAGGATGACTAGACGATCGCACCATTGAGGAGTTTTGCTCCACCAATCCGGGTACTAATCAACAATGTTTAGTTATGAACACGTCGAAGTATTGGTGATTGGGCTTACAGCATGGAATGTTCCGTAGGAGATGGCAGGGAGCTTAGTGTTGGCGTAGAAATCGACTCCGTCCCCACCGTTGTATGCCCAATCAGGATCACCGGGGAAGTTGAAGAATCCTTCCTCTCCACTGCTAATAAGGTGTGACCCATCGATTTTCTGCGCATATAACTACATCAGTAAACCTGATGATATATTTAACCCATTATAATACCTTGATGAAGCGTGATATCTCGTCCATCCAGTTGTTAAGGACGGTGGTGTTACAGTTAGGGCCGCGAGGAAGGTTACGCACGCCATCAGCGCCGCAGCGGGGCTCATTACCAAGCTGCAGCCCGTTGAGTTTCAGTGTTTACTTGAGATTAAGTTCAGCGTACCTGCCACGAGAAGATAGCTGAGCTCTTGCGGTACCGCGTTACGACGGCCTGGACGTAGTTTTTGAACGCTGCCTTGATCTTGGGTTCGGTGTAGAACTATGAAAGATTCAGTGATTGATTTTATACCGGCGGCCAAGAAACGCACGCTATCGTGATAACGGCCACCTAAGTTTACGCTGGAGCCCATGTTAGCACAATACTGATCACAAAAAAATAGCATATACCCACCTATAAACATCCATTCCACCATAGTCAGCCCAGTTATTGGTAAGGGTCACGACCAGCTTAATCCCCTTCTTCTCGGCAAGGGCAACTACCTTGTCGAAATGTCCAAGGCCGTTTTCGCCGTAGTCTAAATACGATTGAGGTCAAGACACTTTGGCGATCAAGAAGTACATACTGATAGTCGCGGTCCCATTAACCCAGCTCTGGTAGTAAATGACCGTAGGACCCGCGCCTTCGCCACCGTATTGAGGAAGCCCTCCTGGGACTTTGGTTACGTTCCTAGCAAGAGAGCCAGTTACCATCGTAATAATTAGACCCCGAGCCTAACCAATAGACCTACATTTCGTTGAAGCCCCAGGTGCGGATCACGTTCAAACCAGCCTTGGCGGCAGCATCAAAGGCAAGCTCCACATCCGTCATGTTCTACCAGTGGAATTAGCCTGAGGATTGGATGATGCGAGCAAAGCTACATACTGCCGTGAAGCTGCACCAATAGCAGTTCGTTCCGGCAAAATAATACGGCTTTCCATCGAGCTCGAACCGCGTACCATCAGTCTTAACGAACTTCGAGGGAGAAATAACCGACGCAAGTGCCAAAGAGGCAAAGGTAGAAATAGACGCGAGAGTCGTTCGCATAGCAAAGGAGAGGAGTTGAGCGAGGGTAAGAAACCTGGGGCTCCAGAACCTATGAGTACGGGGATTTATGCATCTCGCACGGTTCTTCTCTTCCGGGATGTCCCTGACTCGCACGAAGATGCAACTCCCACTATCCTTGGCAAATCTCGCGACACTTCACGTGTCAAGAATTTAGTTGTTGGCAGTAATAGTTGCCCGGATTCTTCGCAGTGTAAACATTTTGCGTGGGCCCAGCCCTTCACCCGAGATTAATGCGCGCTGGAGAATTGTGTCGCTTCGTTCGAGGCACCCAATCGGGACAATTACCGATGTGTCTTAATCGTCGAAGAAGACGACGTGAGCGGCCTTATATGCGGATTGAACGTTGCGCATATATCAACAATGCTCTGCGAGCAAGCCCCGAGATTATTCCCGAGTCACGAGGGAAAACTTACTCATTGTATTTGGTCGCCAAACTACATTCGATTAACCCCGGTCTAGTTTGCATGCCGCATCATGGAGTAGCTGAACTGGTATTCCTCTTCATCACTGGAAACTCACTAATACGCAACCGCGTAGACTTGTGCACAGCGAGACCATCAGTCAAGTAAAAACACACAGCACTAAAAGCTTTGAACTTACGCCATACGGTATAAGCCGAATCGTCTCCAAGGGCCTGACGCACTCGGGGTTCTCAGGTGGCGCATCAGCGAATGTCTCTCCAGCAGTCTCCCGCTTCACAAGACAGGCCGTGACCTGCAACGATGTCGGCGGACCACCCCAGTCAAATGCAGGTGAGTCGACTTGCTCAGAGGTTTGCTGGTGTTATACAGTTGAAGGATCAATGGCATACTGCCACGGTCCTTCTGGTAACATTTGCAGATCTACCGCCCGAGGTTCATTCTGAAGACCGATCATTATTTCTGAGTTCCTGAATGAGAAGATAGAAAAAATACTCACAGGGTGTCTACTTACGACTTCTACTGTACTTGGTATGTCATATGCATAGAGGAGGTCTCCACTGGAAGAGATGAGCAATCAAAGGGAAGCTGTTAGAATAGATGCAACACACCGGTGTAACGCGACCGTGTTTCGAGGACGAGGCTCAACCCATATAGGGGGTTAAAGACCACACGAAACACCGAACCCCCAGGGTCGATGTTGACCTTGATAGATTGCGACTGAATAGTTGTGGGCATATCACCAAGCGAGGCGCCTTTTATAGTGACAGTATTTTTTCCAAGTGCCCATTGCGGCATCCTGAGGTAGTACTCGAAAGGCTTTGTTGCGTTAATGTGAACCTCCATCGTATCACCAAACGGATAGGTCGTATTCACACGAGCATGAATCTCGCTGTCTGTGAGAGGTAAATTAGATGGTAACAATACCGGAAACTATGGTTCTACTCACCGTTCGCAAGCGTGGTCTGAACCTGGAAAGGTCCCCTGTATACTTGAAAAAGCGTGGTTCTGTCCGGATTCGTAACGAACGCAGCAGCCACAAATTTCGGGAAGCCCTGCATATGGTTTACTGTGCAACAGCTAATCATCATAGTCAATAACATGATTTAGCAGCGAGCCCTTATTCAGACTCACGGATAGTTAGGTTCTAGTCCGAAGACATTCGAATCTGGTCTAAGCGAACAAGTGTCAGGTAGGGAGCGCGTCGCGAATACATCAACATACCCATCAGAGGGGAACGGATTAGGTGTCATATTGCGGGCAGCAATCTGGTTCTGCTGTTGAACGTACTGGTGGGCCCACATATCTACTTCACCTAAGCTAAGCTGGCCATGACAAGATGCTAGTAGATCGTACCTCCAGTGAGTGTTGCTGGCAGTGTGTTATATGCTTGGCGTTCCACCTGTTGCAATATCAAATACTGAGCCTCACAAAGTAGTGGACAGTAGACAGCATACCCGCTCTGCTACTAATGAATCGCCCGTGGCTTGGAATAAATACGACTCCCTGGATATAGTTTTTATAACTATAGCTTCTCGCCACTCAGTGATAGACACTCACGAATACATGGCTTCCTGATTTCAAAAAGAACTCTTCATTACGGACGCGAGATAGGCCACATGCTTAAAAGTACGCACCACCACCAAACAAAGCTTAGTCCTATCCGGGGATCAATAAACTTTGATTTATTCGTGCAGACGAGTACTTGGCCGGATTGGATTCAGTGAGGGGGTATGAATATCTGTTTTGTGTGTTGCTATAATACTGAGAGTACAGCTAATATAAAACTATCTACTTACCTGCAGCAAAAACACCCGAAGGCCGTCCATGGTACTGATGGATCCTATTCCAAGCAGCAATCGCATCGGACAACTCAGATTTGTCCTTGGTAAATCGACAGCCAACAGCCATGGCTTTCAGCCCTTCGGCCAAGTTTACACCTGTAAAAAGTTGCAGATAAACAGCTTTTCAAAAGTACACAACCCACCGTGCCAATATATCTTCCATTCCGTCACAGCCTGCTTCGGGAACAGTTCCTCCGAGAAGACACTCCGCCAATCGGTTGATACGGCCTTCATCCTGACCATGGTATCGTATAGCAATTTCAATACTTCAGGTGAGCCCCGGGCTTGGTCAATATGCCATTCATGCAGCCACTGCAGCGCGAGTACAAAGTCTTGCCAACGAGTACCACGCGTCCAGTCTTGGGACCCCTTCCCTTCACGTAACATCTCGTTGGCTAGCTGTACGAAACGCATTAATGCGCTCACAATCTTTAAAGGATATAAACAATCAACCTGTTCCTAAAAGTAGCAGGTCACGAAACGTACCTTATCAGACAGCTCGGGCTCTGCCTCCACCATCCCAACAGCCCCCAGCAGGAACGGGTATCGGCCTCACAGCCATCGAGGTTGCCACCCGTCATCCGTCTCTGGGCCCAGCCCACCATCCTCCCACTGAGTATCAAGAACATGATCAAGGAACTCTCGAACCGCTGCTTTGAGTGGAGCGGAATCTAGGACATAAGCGTGTGGTACGACTCCGTTCTACAATCAAGGTAAATCCAAGGCCTTCATGTACAAAAAATATAACGTACAAACCAGTAAGACCCGGCTACGAAGCATGAGCGAGATCAGATGCATCGAGTTGATTGTATGAGCGGCAATCACCTTCATTTAAATCTGAATAGTCCACATTGCCCTTACCCGTCCAGCTACCCTCTTTGATCCAGGACAGAGTTTGGGATGAGACAGGAGTACAGCCCAGAAATAGCAATGGACTCACAGAGGATAAAACTCATGCATATGACCCCCCAAACCGTCCGCTTGCAACTGCAACTGATCGCGAAGCCATCCATATGGTTGGATCTCTCCGAGCTTCAACGGAGTATAAACAGGGGGAGCAACTGCCGA
>WSTH01000268.1:0-26990 GCA_019616345.1 Ceratobasidium sp. 395
TAAAATGCGACAATCTTTTTATGTACCATTGAATCGCTCGTAGTTACAGGCGAAAAATGGACGCTGAATCAAGCTCGAAAAATGGTTTCCCGCACTAAGGGGTACTATGCCCGGGATTATAGTCTCAATCTAGGCTGGAATAATGTACGTACAAATAGAGGAGCCTTTCAGCGAAGATCATGCTAACATCGAGTTATTTAGGTTCGATATATAATTGAGGCTTCCGTGTATCAAGCTAAGCTTTTGAATCGCACTTTGGTGTTACCATCGTTTGTTTACGCCAGATCCTGCAAATACGACATGTAAGCATCTTCCACCCCAGATTGTTTTGTGAATGATCAACTATCGCTCTCATCAGCAACGTTTGTGCCGCTTTTCTACCAAAGGCTCATTGGACCGAGGCAGCCCATCGTTTCGAGTGGTCGGACCATCCGTTTGAACAGGAGTATGTCTTTCGCGTCCCACTAGAGGATGTCCTTGACCTCCGACGTCTACGTGCTGGACCCACTCAGGACGAGTGGACTTCTGAGCACTCTGGCTCAGTAAAATGGCCAGTAATCACTGTTACAGAGTACCTGCAGCTACACGGGCTTGACCCACAGATCGAACAGCATAACGGATATTGGGGTCGCGTGGATTATCAGCTCCCTCCCGGAACCAACGTCACTGCATACCACGAGTCGCTTGCCGCTGAGAAAAAAGGATCCGAGGAAGGTAACGAACACGTCCCACGCACCGCCAGTGGCCTACGACGAGCGATCGAGGCTGTACACATCCACGCGAAGCGAAATAGAGACGAAGGCTCGGGATCGACAGTCTATGAAATGCTTAACGAGGAATGGGACACTGCCCCGTTAGTTCGAGTGGATGATGTCCGAACGCTCAGAGGATACGACCCCCGGAGTTGGAAATGGACGAACCGAAGCCTCACCTTATCTGGGACTGGCGCTCAAGGCAACGAAATGTCTCAGAAACTGTTTCTAAAGCTAAACGAAACATTGAGCGAGAATAACCAAGTAGTTATGGAGGTTGAGCAAGCTCGCCAACTGGCCCAAGGTGTTGGATATCAAGCTCTCGAGTCGCCTAGCGTATTAGAAAAAGTAATGAATCGTGCTGGCTGGGATTTTGTGTATACCTTCCAAGGCCGGTATGCTTGACACATAATATACTGGTGCAAGGCACTGACAAACTAGTTTTTCTTTTCAGACTGAACCAAGAGTTCATTAAGGCAATCGTTTGGCCAATGACTCAGGCAGCCCCTCGCATGCGGATGCGAGGATTTGTGAACGATCTAGCGCAGCGCACAGAGAATATTGTTATTGTCTCCGGAGAAATACATCTTGAGCGAAAAGCGGTCAGTAAGATTGTTAGGCACGAAGCGCAGCCCATACTGAGGCTTGTTCGATAGGGACTGATGCGATTTACCTCATCCGCCGCACGGGATGCATATTCGCAAATCGGACTATATGCGATGCGTGCACCGGAGCGATACTGGCGGATCGCTGCACGTGTTGAATCCCATATGCGAGCTAAATGTGGTGGCCGTATGTTCATGGCGGCACATATCCGACGGGGAGACTGTGGGTAGCTTGTCTCTTTAATAGCACCCAAGCCGTGACAGCTGATAACTTAGCCATTCAGTTATAACGTTCGGGTGGGCTACAAATGAGAACCTCGAAACCCATGTCAAGCAAGTCCGAGATAAGCTGAAAGCTGGTGCCGAAGTTTTAGCTAGTATTAAGAAGGAATACAGCAAGACAACGACTATTGACCATCCTGACACTGAGATTACCCAATACGAACCACCGAAGGATGGAGACCCGTGAGTTGAACGAGAATTTTTCATCATTTAGGCACTGTTTTTACCATCCTACGCTGCTAGATTCTACGTTGCTACAGATGAAAACAGCTCACACGGAATCGACGTAATTCATCAACTTGGAGGTGTCCTTATTGATGATCTTCTGACGCCTGAAGACCGGAGGTCCTGCGGCTGGGAGATGCTCTACTCGGATTTAGTTGCACTGGTTGAGCAAATAGTGATGAGCCGAGCAAGCTACTGGAATGCCCACGCCATGAGTAGTTTGGCGGGCGGTGTTGTGAATCTTCGCGCGGGGCGCGGGGCAGATTCACGGACAACTCTATTAGACTAGCCACGGACATTGTTTGAGGACTTGTATGCTTTGAGATTTCTCGCTTTCTCGCTTTGCTGACGCTGTTTGTATTATGTAACTATGGATAGTATTCCTGGCTCGACGGCTCTAACAAGTACCCCGCGTTAGAGATCAAAGCGATTTACTTACTCGACAAGAATCAAGCCAGGTCATACAGAAGTCCTCGCCGGTTTCGGCCCCTCTAGTCAACATAGGAGTCAGAACTCTAGACGCTCCGGCATCAACGCACGTGTTAGTGTCTCTATTGTCCGTCGATCGCTGGACCAGAGATGGAGTCAAATACCTAGCGACGCACGCAGTGTCTAAGCTGGCATTAGAGTTTGGTCGCTAGGCGTGCATTCCAGTTATTTCGACTCTTGGTCTAGGCACAGCCCCATTGTTGCTTCATGCATACCGCCTGCGGTTTATGGCTTGGCAGGCCTCGTGTTTGTGCTTCGGAGGCTTTGGTCATTACCTTTTATAGGCAGCGCTGTACTATAAAGAGCACCTAGAGTCTCACCCCAATATTTCGACCATCACACCCGCAAGCCGCACTCCCGCTTCGGCTTACTGTTCGTGCCTACTCTCCACGTCGATCAGCTGGCATTATGACCTTCAGCGCGCAATCGCTCTCTGCTTTCAAGCCTTTTCAAGCCTTGCGTCCCAACATTCAAGACATCTTACTTAAACTTGTTGAAGAAGATCGCCTCAACGATTACGGCAGCCTTAAACGACCTCCCAACGTATGGCTTATCTTTCGCTCCGATGCGCTTGCTTCGCTTGATGACAGGAAGATCAATCAGTGCGAACTCACTATGGAGTGCAAGGCCGCCTGGAAAAAGACGACCGCCGATCAACGCGTTCAGCTCAAGGCACGCGCTGAAGCTAAGAATGCTGAGCTTTTGAGATTATTCCCCGAATATCAGTACAGTCCGATGACTTCGGAAGAGAAGACCAGGTGGTCGGCCATGAACACTACTATGAGGAAGAACTTTTGGCTTGCAGCAGCAGTTCGAATCGCGGAGAAGATAGCAAACCCAAACGGTATATGGGATGGCTTCCTTTCGCTCAATAGCTGGACTACGAGTAACACAGGATCCGAAGGGCCGCTAAGCACACAGTATGTTCATGCTTAAACATACCGCCGTTTAGCTAAACCAGATGCTCCTCAACGCCAGCTTCGAGTCTCAAAATACTACCGAGGATGATAACTCTAGTATTGTTCCTGTTGTCGAGATTAGTCCTGGGCTCAATCATCATAATCCTCGGAGTCGAGCACGTCGCGCTGGGTAGGCTAATTTAACTTACTCTGAGTGATGCCATGTCATCTGAGCTATAATTGGCGGCTGCAACTAGAGTAAAGTCGAAAGGATTTACCACCGATGGGTGTGGAACCGACTCCACCCGGTTGGAAGGGGCCTCCCTGCATATATGCGAATCTCATCTCTATCATAGGTCCGTTCCAGCCTCCCCTTCAGCCGGCCAATACGGTGCTAATCGTGCCCCCCCCCCTCAATAGCGTTTACAATCATGCCTCGGCGCAACCTCTCATACCGCGTCAGAGCGCTGAGCGCCACTCTCCGCCTTTGTGGTTGAAACACATAATAGTGCATCTTGGGCCCGAGACTAAAGGTAGAAAGCGAAGACGGTATGTATGACTTGGTCATACCCCCTCGGTACTAAATCTACTTTGTATAGCCTAGTCTTGTCGACGATTCAGCCCGAGGAATCGACGATCCTCTGGGTCCAGGAAGAGGTTAACGACAACGTTCCACCAAAAGTCTTTGAACTACTTTCCAAACAGTGCGAGCTTTCTATGACCTCTAGCTGACACGTAGCTTACGCTTTGTTTAAGGGGACCCGGCAATACCTCTGCCAAACACATCATTCTACACGACTACGCCAATCCTCCGATACCAGTTACGAAAAATGAATACGGCAGAGCATACGTTCCCAAGATCACTAGCATCTCGGACTATCACAGTTATATATTGGCGTACCACATTTCAGAGTCTTTGCAGACGCCCTTCGTGTGGCCGGTCCAGCCTACTACTTTCTCGCCAAATACCTCACCTATGAGCACCCCAAGCTTGATCATGGACGACAGCCCTATCTCGGACTTCTCGACCCTTTCCCCAGATCTTAGTCGGACGCCAGTTGATTTAAGCCTGGACTCCGATGATGAGGAGCTCGATCCCCCAACGAGACTCATGTACGAATCCACTCAAGAGAACGTTGAATTGATGGAAGAAGCCTCTCATATACTTGGATGAGCGGATGCACCGCTTAATCAATCAGGGGTTAATGGGGGGCCGTCTATAGGTCCCAGGTGAGCCGGGGGTATATAACATAGTTAGAACCACGAGCTTCGAGGAAATGACTCAACTATTAATTGTCGCAATTTATGATTTGTCCCCATTCTTGTGGCTTCTTGCCTCAATCTATGCTCTGGTCCTTAGGCCCTGGTACTGTTTGGAGGACTCCTACATGTTATGCGCGCATATACGCTGAAAAAATACCTTAGTTCACGAGAATTCAGTAATAGCATTGATTCATTATGTCTCATCCAATGTAACTAGATATACCCAACCTAAGATGCGACTGCGTGAGAGAGACACTTGCTTGGAGGGGGGGTTGTATTACCTAAGCGATTAAGCGCGCCAGATCCCTGATCGTCTCTGGGGTCAACAACCACCGGCGGCCGCACTAACGTACTCCTCCGGGTCGTATGTATCTACTTACGGCGCAGCAATCTCAGTCTGAAACTGTGGTACCAATAATATTGTAATTTTTATCACCTGGCCGGATCGTCGAAGCGAGCTCCCATACCCTCTGATTGGTGCCGCCGTCTGAGCTTAGCTATATTCTAGTAACCCCGGTATAGTTGTATCTTGCTCTGCATTTTGACCGACTACACACGTATACCGACGTCTGTCCAACGTATGACGTCTCATTTTGTACCTAACCGCTCGCCACGTGGATGCGTGACTTGTAAACGACGGTTAGGCCGGTTCTTCTCTGAGTCTTGATTAAAATACTCACATCCTTAATATCCCCTAGGAGAAAGAAATGCGACGAAACGAAACCAGCTTGCCAGCGTTGTACTAAAGGAGGGTTCGAATGTCTAGGATACGCTCCTGACGTATCACCGCCAAAGTGTCCAGGGGATAACATCCAGGCGGTGATTTTGAGGCGAGACTACGGCCGACCGGCTGTAACCATTCAGCAGTGCTTGCGTGCTGCTCCGCTACCACCAAACGAAATTATTCCGTTCATCGCATCTCAATGTCCGTAAGTTTTTGGAGGCTTATCGACCTTTCCCTTGTCTCACGGCTCATCTTCTTGTAGACGTGCGACTCGCTAGGCAACTATTTAGACCGTTTCCTTTTTCTATTGAGGAAGGCCTTGTGTGGCGCGCGAAGAGCTCTGATGTTATACGCTCGACGATGTTTCTCGGGGCTAAGATAGCCGAGGCGCTATTTAGTGGTACCAACTTGAAACCATACCGCGACTGGATAAGTCGCTTTCATAGTCATCTTTCGGCCGCTTCATTGCTTCAAGAACTCAAGCTTTCTGAGTTAGAGGGTCGCTTGTCGGGTCTTCTAGATGTAAGTAAATTGTTGTTTAATTACCCACAGACACCTAGACACAGACTATTATCCTTCAGCTCACTTTTTATGCTTTTATGACTTCGGATGCGACTATTGGCTATCCCTTGTTCAGGTCGTGTACCCCATTCTTCGCCCAGCTCACGTCTAGGAACTTGCATTTGTGGGCTCGGGATTCAATGATCTCTCTTTATGCCGCTCTACATACCCCAGGGTACGAGATATCGAGGTTTGTCTTTTGCGACACGATGACCTCTCTCACTTTCGGTGTGCCTCCTTTGGTCTGCTACGATACTACCAGTCAACCTCCCTTGGTTGAAATAGCCAAGTTTCCCGTCTTAGAATGGGTATATGGCTGCTCTAGGGATATCATCCTTCTCCTTGCGAGGGTTAACTCAGCCAGGGCCACTCGGCGAGTGAACGATAGCAATGCGACCTCGATTCCAATCTCGGGCGAATGGCGGGATATAGAGAGACGAGCTCTCGAGTGGAAACCGGCCGTTGAATACATAGACGAATCGGTTGGAGTTGTTGCTAGATTTACGGTCTACGAATCTTGGAGACAGGCCGTTCTCATATACTTATATATGGTGAGCTTCTAAAACTTTAGTGACCTCTCATTGCATCAAATAACATCATTCAGGGAATGTGCTGCGTAAACTCCGCAGACCCGCGTGTTGAGTCCTCTGTACAACAAATTGCTCAACTTGCAAGCACGTTCGATCCAGAAGCGCCACTTGAACAGTATGTAGTAATGCCTTGTTTAATTGTAAGCTACTTCAAATCCTTCGCCGAGTCTATGGCCTAATTGTGCACTTTCAAAGGCTGGCGTGGCGGCTCGAAAAGAGAAGCACCGCGCCCTTTTTCGAGACAAAATATCTAAATCTAGGGACGAAAAAGTTAAACTAATTCGTGGGGCTGATTTGGTGCCCGTGCTTGATCACTTGTGGCATGGGGTAGGTGCAGGCGGACACCCAACAATGTGGGAGGACTACGTCAGTTCCCGTCGCATCGCTTTGCCTCTAAATCTATAATTAGTACTATCCAATGTCTATCAACCGGCTGCCCGCAATAAAGCATTTTACTTTCCTGTTTACTTCGATCATCTGTAAACAACTATCTATAATTGTGGAAATTGTGGTTAGAGATACAGTAGTCTGGCACCTGTTGTCGAGGTATTCAGGGTCGAACAAAACGATGATGTCAGCACGACCATTCGAGCTCACAAGCGCGCGACCACCCCAACCAATATATAGTCTTGAAACATACGCCAGGTCTTCTCAGTATACATATACCACCAGTTGATCCTAACTTTCGTATTTATGAGGAGGAACCCAAGCCGGCGTGGTCCCACTGGTACAAGCTGTCTAACCTGTAGACGTAGGTGAGTATGGCTATGTTAGTTTATGCCCTAGGTTTACGTCCATATATCTGTTCTATTAGACGAAAAAAATGCGATCAGGCTCACCCAACGTGTGAGACATGTAGAACTTCTGACTTCATTTGCTTGGGATACGGGCACCTTGAACAAGGGCCACCAGCTGTAAATTCAGGGGAACCAACGGAGTATCTTGCTGAACATAATCACGCGCCGTCAATGGGTACATCTGTAGAGCATTCCACTACCGTTGCATCTACTTCCTTACCCTCAGGTTACTCCTCCACGTTGCTCTCAAGTATTACTACGGATTGCCTCGGGGATGGCCTTCCGCCCGACCTAAACTTACTGGATGCTACAAATTCTAGTTACAAAAACCTTGCTCGCTTGCAGACCTACACCACGTTTTCCAGCCGCGCGGTCCAACCCTCAATCCCACCGTCTCGCCTTCCTACTCAAGCCAATTGCTCTGAATCCCATGGTATCTTTGATCCAGTGCGTTGTCAATCTGTGTCTCAGTACAGTGGCTCTTCGAATAATTTGCCGGCCCCGGCCTCTATTTGGCTTCCATCAAGTATTTCACGCCTCTCACCTAGGGCACCCTTGGTACCTGATATGGCGGGGCAGATGATTGATTATATCATGTCGCAGCGTATGTTCACCTCACATATATCTCCCTCTCCATTTCTTTTGCAACGGGTTAGCTAATTGTGCCTTTAGATGAGCGGCTGATTAACCTCGCATATGTCAAACCGACGTATTCTCACACTATGCACGTTCGAAACTTTCTGATCCAAAGGATGAGAACCTCTCATGCAACACGTCTAGCAACTTTCCTGGGGTGTAAGATTCTTGAGACGGCTCTTGACGGGACTAGCGCCGAAAAGTTCCCTGTCTATCTTACCTGGCTCCACCGATTTGACCAACAACTACGTGGGAGACCTGAAGATAGAACTATTTCTATTGGTTCACAGGACCGACTTTCTGGCAGGTTGGAGGTGTGTAACGCTAAAAGTACGTTTGTACACACTCATAGATCGAAGTATAGGTCAATTTTCTTAAACTGAGACTCCTTGGGAGCGCAAACCTGTATGAGTTACTCAGAGAATCGGCACCAGTTTTCCTAGAGATAGCTCTCACAGAGGGAGCATGGCGATCAACACCTGGATTTCCTAGCCTAGTCTCAGTAGTTGATATCCTCAAATCTCCGCGACACGAGCTTGCTCATTTCTTTATATTAGACTCACTGTGCTCTATGCTCTATGCTCTTCCTCAAGTAGTGGGCTACGACACGTCCGTTACGAAGTTAGATGACGATGTTCATCTTGGACGGGTGCATGGTTGCCCCGCCACACTTCAAATAATACTCGCAGAAATCAATTCACTTGTTCATCAGAACCAAGCTGGAAATAAGTTTGGCTGGCAATCTATTGAACAGCGTCTTAAGTCGTGGCAACCTGTGATACATATCTCGGAAGATGGTGAATCATGGAGAACTATTGCTTGTTTAGCGATTAAGGAGAGCTGGCGTTACACTTTGCTGATATACCTATACATGGTGAGCTAACGTTGTATTATTCCACTGGTCTGCTCGAACTTCATGCTAAGGTGTTTAGGCAGCATGTGGTGCAACAACAGACGATCTTCGCGTTCAATCAGCTGTGCGGCAGGTGTTTCAGCTCACAAGTATTGTCAGGCGCTTTGAAGGATCCCTAGTCAATAAGCATGTTTTTGCTCAGTATCTAGTGGTGAGTAGTCGGTTTTTCCGTGTGCTATGAATTGTTTGATTGAACCCTTGTTATCTTATTGTTTAGGCCGGTGCGTGTACACGCAGCGAGAAGCAGCGCGCTATTGCCCGGCAAAGACTCGAGGATAAAGTTGACAATGGCCTGTGGGTCATCCAAGGTTTAGACTTCTTGCCAGTACTCGACCATCTTTGGCACGGTGCCGCTGTAAACGGCCATCCTATTCGATGGAGCGACTACGCTCATTCAAGACGAACGGCACTCCCAGTTTCTATATGAGGAGCATGTTCCTGTACGATCTAAATCAGGTTACTCGCTTAGCTCTGTTGTAGTGGAGCTTTGTCTTCAAGTAATCCATATATACGCTATAGTTACAAATGTGCTTAGATCGACACATCGTATTCAAGTTGTATGATGAAGGGGCGCTTCACGTGTGTGGTGCGGTCCAGCTAAAGCCTCTAAATTGTATACTATTCCGTTTCATGCACATGTGGCGCACTGCATTACATAGATGATTTGACGACTTTGCCTAAGACTACGCCTACTTGTTTCACCCGGGTGGGTGCTAATTGTTTAGCTCCACCAAATATATGCAAGATTTAAGCGCCTAGACGCAAGTAGTATCGCGCGCGTTCGTTCAGCAATGGCCTTGAGAACGTAAGTAAGAATTTCTTGGTCCTTGTACTCGTGCAATGTACGCCATATTCGGCTTTATGCCTTATTATAAGTTTATCGCCAACTAGCGATTCACCTCGAAGAGCTACTCAGTAAGCGCCGTCGACCGAAGCGCCGTGCTGCTCCCCATTAGGCGCCTTGCGATCTGCCTCCTCCCCGTAGCAAAAAAAAGCAAAACCCAAATGCTTCTATCATATTTCTCACCTCCTTGAGTTCATTTCTCACCGTACGAGAGTGGGCTCAGAATCCATTCACGTAGGGACGGTGCAAAGCGTTTGGATCGGTCTGAGGATTTGTGATAGTCTCGATCCCTGCGAACCTGATATGGGCATGGTCCAACTGTCGTTGGTTGATTCACCTCTGCCTTTGTCACCTAATCCGGTGCGCGGCTATGCTTCTGAGGCTTTCAGACTTTCCTTTCCTGGATAAAACCCGAGTCCTCAAGCGCCTACTATCTTCAGCTCTCAACCATCACTCCTTCCCTCCTCGCTCTGTCGGTTGCTTTCTTTGCGCTCATACCTGGCTATATCTAAGCCTCGCATTAGCCGACCCCTAACCGCTCTAGCCGTAGCCCAACCCGAGTGTTAGATTTCGGCGTTTCAGTGCCCTACCTAAAACAGTCCGAATCGAGAGGTGAGACATCCGGACAATCACTCCTGCCCCAACAGACCCTCCAGTGTACGATCGACATTTCACACCGAGGTGCTTATTTGACTTACGTAGCGATTAATAGACCGAGCCAGTCATGAATCCCAACGCTGAGATGACCACCGATCAACGCGAGACACAGCCTACCTTGCGGGCTAAAGACAAAAGCGCCGAGCCACTTGCACGTGGTGCCAGGCAAGCAAATATGTCTCACCTCTATGACGCCGTCTAACCTTTGCCTCACTATGCTAGTCGCACCGCTCGTCCAGCTAGCCGGAAGCCTCGACGTGCCACTCGAGGTCTCGGTCGAAGTGACTCTGCCCCGTCGGAGAGTACTACGACGCGTGCACGCGGGTCACAGCCTTACCAGAGGCGTGCTCCAGCTCCAGCTCCATACTTGGCGTCCGTACCGATCTTGGCCCCTCGCAGTGCTCGCACTCCTGCCTCCACGCAGCCTTCAGTGCAGTCTCAGAGCACCGGGTGTCTCGATCACGTCGAGCCGTGGCTACGAAACCTCCTAGTCCATATAGGACCGATGACTCAAGACGGAAAGCTCAGACGGTGAGCACTGTAGTCCGTTGTTCTCGCTCGCGACCGGTACTAACTCCACCTCCTCCAGCTCCGTCAAGTCGATCTTTCAGTCCTCCGAGGACGTAACACTCTGGGTCGCTGAAGAGATCCGACGCGACATCCCGCCCGAGATTGTCAACAGACTCATCGCGTTAGGGTACGAGCTTTCCGCGACCTCTGGCTTACTTGTCCGCTAACCCTTTACTCAAGCGGACCTCGCCCCGGGGACATCGTTCTGCTCGACTTCACCAACCCTCCGGTACCTATCGCGTCCGATCAGCACGGCAATCCATATGTTCCTATCTTTCACAGCGTGCTCGAGTATAACTGTTACTTCGAGGCGTACTCCCGCTCGCTGGCTTCGAACACGCCTTTCGTCTTGACGATCGAGCCTACTACCTCCCCAAACGCCTCGCCTTCTACCAACTCAAGTGACGTCGCTAGCCTCTCGTCTCTTACGAGCACTCCGAGCTTAGTAATGGACGACAGCCCCGCTTCGATGCCCTCTGCGCTCGAGCCAAGCCCTAGCCCAGCTCTGATTGACTCGGGCGCCCAACATTTTAGCGAGACGCTCCACACACCAGCGGGGCGCACGGCCGGCCCTGTTGGGGGCGCCAAATGGACGGTGGGATCTTCGCAGTTGCTTCGTGGTCAAGTGTGCTCTAACGAGCAGTCGTATCCGGCCGACCAGCAGTCGCCCGATGCGATGTACTCGAACCAGTCCGATAGCTCCGCCACCACGGTCGACACCCACTACTCGTCCATCCACGCTTCATATAACGACTGGAGTGAAGGCAACCGGGGCTCGGGGCTCGATTCTGGGTCGATCTGGAGCGTGCTGCAGGCGGCTTTGGCGGCCGACATGAGTGGACCATATTTCGGGGGTGGAGACCATGCCGGCTATTGATGCACCTTACACGAACGAGCCAAGGTGGTCTGAATAAATAATGAATAAAGGGCACTGCGTAACATGCATGATACTTACTGTATTGGCTTCTCCTGCGATGTTTTCTTGAGTTGTGTTAATCATCATTCGATTTCGTGTACTTGAGTCTCGTGAGTCTAACGCGCATACATGCTGAAAACCCGCTTGAACGCTGCCAGCTTGGTCGATTTGATGATTTAAGTATACCCTCGTATGATATACTGTAAACGAGGACATGCCACATGATGCGTGCGTGAAAAGCACTGTACGCGTGTTAGGACACCAGGTTTGCGTCCCACATGAGCGACCTCTAGCTTTCGGTGAGCATTCTACAAGCACCTTGTAGTCGTTGGCACTCAAGCGTTTGTACTGTCGCTATACAAGTCATGAAGACTTCGGCATACAATCTAAGCTAGGCATTTGAGCCTTAGTGTACAGGCTGAAGTCGCCCTCCTGCAAACCACAAGGTTGTCGAGCACATTATTGCACCTCATCTGCTTCCTAATCGCCCAATGAGACGTTGAAAACTCTATAATTTTCTATCATTATATATATGCGTGGGCTCTCGCTGCTAAAATTGGTTGTGTGGAGATTTAAAATCTGTGAGGCATGTGCCGTTCAATTGAGGGCTACTTCGGTTTCATGTCTCAATACTTGATCAGGTCTTAAGCTTCTGCGCACGAATTTATACGAAGAATACTTTGCAGAACGGGGATTGTAATCCAGTTATCGCTCTTGTCCGGTGTGAGGGTAATGCTGATGTCAGCTCAGACTTACGATGCACCCAAACATGGCATAACATGCAACCAGACACCGGTGGATTGAGTCAGCACTGATGTAAGCCACGACCTCAGACTGCCAACCACCACCAACTACCACGCTTTCATATAGACACCCGCCTCAGTTTTTCGGGTACGCCTCGAGATCTCGTATACCTAGCTTTTCGACCGAGCTTGCCGTTGTCGACTCCGGGCACCGCTCTTCATGCGATGAAGGGAAATCCTAGCCGTCCTGGTCCGGCTGGATCCAGCTGCTTAACCTGCAAACGTAGGTCAGTATCGGGCTTATGGGTGTATAGCTCACTGCATTAAATCTCTTAGGTAGACGTAAAAAATGTGACAAGACACGGCCAGTTTGCGAGAGGTGTGTGACCAGCGGGTTTGCATGTTTGGGTTACAAACACCTTGATTCCCAATCTTCGAGCCTATACCTGGAGCATACGAATATAGATATCAGCGACGCTGGTAGTGTGCAAGCTTCTGCACTCCTAGATTCCTCAATGGAACAGCTGGATCCGCGGCTCCCTAATCCTGGATACTTTCCTATGTCGCTTGCCGCTTCTAGTGATTGGGACTATACTTCATCAGCACATCCGTCCAACTTAGGCTCCTTCATAGATCACAGGCAGAGCAACAGCATTGGTTCAAGCATTCTACGCACTCATGATACTGGGTCGCTAAACTCTTCGCAAACCCAACTTCTATCTCAGGCTTATTCTATTGACCATAGTGATGTTTCCGATAGAGCATTTCCCCAATCTAGGATACCTTCTGGCGATCACTTCGACCAAGCGCTGCCTCCGCTTTTGTCCCCTGCTGTAGTTCAGGCCCATCCACGTATATTGTCTATGAGCCCCCATAATACGCGGGAGATGATTGACTTTGCACTGTCAACACGTGAGTACGCCTGGTATCTAAGCGCATTCGTCCTCGTGTCTACTCTAGCTGAGTGTCCTTGATCAGATGACCAAATGGTCAAATATGCTTGTTTCAAACCACTATCTCAGCAAATTGCACGTATTCGCGAGTCGCTAAGTCAACGGCTGTATACATGCCATACCAAGCGTTTGATAATGTTCATTGGGTGCAAAGTGATTCGGTGTCTCGCGAGCGGCACCAGTACAGAAAACCTTTCTTTTTATAAAAATTGGCTTGACCAACTAGACAAGGAATTGCGTCTGGCCCCAGATTGGAATCTCACCTTTGTGGAATCTCAAAACCGTCGTTCTGGCATGCTCGAGGTATGTTTCATTCCAAACCTACAATTGCTTCTTCCTCACTCTTATGAGAAGCTCGCTTTTATCAGGTTTAGGCTCTCCAATGGTACAAGCGTATACCGCCTGCTGCTGGATTTTTCCCCGGTCTTCCTTCAAATAGCTTTAGCGGAGATAGCACGGCAGCCGACTCCTTTGAAATCGGTATCAGTTTCGCTGGCGCACCTTTTTGCTTCCGGACGGTGCGAACTTGCATACTTCGCTCTCCTAGATTCGCTATGTTCCATGCTATATGCTGTTCCTCAAGCGGTTGAGTACGATACATCTGTTCAGCCGTTTAGGGCGCACTCCCACCCCGTCCAATTCTGGATTTACGGTTGTCCCCCTGAGTTTCAGATGGCGCTTGCAGACATCAACACACATTTCCATCGTGGTGGAGCCGGAAAACATCTCGATTGGAAGCTTGTTGAGCAAAATCTTATGTCGTGGAAACCGGCGCTATCTGCTTCAGATGGGGAGTCATGGAGAACAATTGCCCGACTGGCAGTTCAAGAGAGCTGGCGTCATACCTTACTGATCTACCTATACATGGTAAGACCTCAAAATTGTGTGCGCCTAAGGTTTATCTTCAATGCGTTGAGAATAGGCGGTCTGCAAAACCGCGAGCGATGATGTTCGTGTTCAAGCATCGGTGCAGCAGATCTTCCAACTCACAAGTACCATCAAGCCCTCCGAAGCGCCGGCGATCAACACTCATCTTGTTGCTCAATTCGTCGTGGTGAGTGTTCTATCTCATTCGCGTACATCGATCGACCTCAAATTTCTCTTTCCGTTTAGGCCGGTGCATGCGCGCGGGATGAGAAACAACGCACCATAGCCCGAGAGAGACTTGGAGGCGAATTCGATAGGGGCCCAATGATCCTCAAAAGTTCAGATTTTTTGCCTGTGCTGGATCACCTTTGGCACGGGGCTGCAGCTAACGGTCAACCTATCCTGTGGAGTGATTATGTCCAGTCAAGGCAAGCCGCCCTTCCGGTTGTTATCTGACCACGACTCGACCTATGTATAGTAAGACTCTAACCGTTAGAATGTGTTGGTCTATTGCTATTGGTACAACAGTTTATATTTATATATAAGCCAACCATAATTACAATGCTTACCACAGTGCAACTTACGAGCAGAAACGCAAACCTAGTAATTGATGGCTCTATAAGATGTTTAGGTGTTTCAATTATCTCATCGAACAAACACCAAATAGCTAGACAAAACCATCAGTTCAGAGACACTGGCTCTAGACACAGGTATGACTTTACAAAAGCGTATTGTTAACTCACTCTAATTCAATCTCAACACTCAGTATTTTCCTTTCAGTTAGTGTATGCGCAACGATGTAACACTCGAGCTGCGTCCCCATCCACGCAAACAGCACCAAATCCTTTGATATTAACATTGTATGTGTCACTTGCTCGATGGTACTTAGTAGTCATGACTCATTGATTTCGTTAAATCATCACATCCTACATCAACGCCTGGTAGAGATCTTTGAGCTCAGCTATCATTCTACAATGCAAAAGTTAGTAACTGTAGTGTCTGCAGCTAGTCTACCTACAGCCACCGCCACATCCCTAGACATTTCGTTGGGTTAGTGACGTATCGATCTACGTAGTAAAATACTCGCCCCTCCGCCACACCCTCCCTAGAGCACAAGCAGACGAGGTAAGAACATTACACTAGCACCACTAATTCGGTCACTTACTCCGCCACACCCTCCACCACCGCCCGCACAAGCTCCGGTTCCAGCCCCAGCGCACGCACCCATCGGCCCGATATAAAAGCCTCCAAACGGAAGGATACCATAGTATCCCATCCCTGCCGCACAGACGCCGGCAGAGTACTTGCCATCCTGAGGTGACTGGGCGAGCCGATGACCGTACAGCACGCCTCCGTCGTGCGCTGCACATGTTTCGGCGCCAAACGGTACCACAGGCATCCTACGAAATGGCTAAGCTGCTTCAATCTGCTAGCTATTGTAACAATGTACTCACAGATTCGGGTCAGGGAAAGGTCGCATGAACCCCTGTTCATGGCCTTCTGCTCGCCGCACGTGCATAGTCTCCCATCCATCCTCAGGTACCTTGCCTTTAGCTACGGCCGCTCGCATCTGCTTATCCCATTTGGAGTGCTCCTGCACGCGTGCAAGCCGACGAGACTCGGTTAATGGCTGGCCAACTACCAGTGCAGCGTTGTGCTCTGAAGGGTGAGTATTTGGTGCGTCACAGTCGTACGTTGACACTAGCGGTGGCTGAGGATTCGTAAACTCTTGCGGGGCTTTGTTCTTGCCACGGAAGATCTTGGACAGTGTAGCTACTGGATCGATCGATTTGCGGGGAGGTGGGTGTATGCACCCGCACACGTGATATGGTACTCCCCACCGTTGCTGCATATAGGGTAGGGATTTACTCAAAGTGAGAGCTCAAAATTATTTTGCTTACCTCCCAGTACTTTGCCGTCTGGTCATACGCATCTGACAGTTTGTTATCCTCGATTTTATCGTCGTGGTCCACGAACCGTCCAAGCAAAGAAAGGGTTTGAGTCCTAGGGACTGTACTTCAGTCAACAGAGCTTAGTATCATAGAATATATACCTGTATGCCTCTTGTTTGAGCTGGTGGGTATGCCAAGCCAGGTCCTATGAATAAGATCAGTACAAGACATATCTGATGATGCAGGTAAAACGTACTATATCCTAGAAAAACATGTGTCAGCAACTTTGCGCTAATAGGTACAGAAAAACATTCACTAGAGTAGGCACGAGCATTTGCTTCGTGAGTTGGGTCATGACATCCAACCATGCGTTGTATCGCGCAATACATCGTACGAGTATTGAAGGTTCATCATCAAACGTTCGCGGTTCGGCCCAGCCCAAGTTGATCATCTTGTCGATGAATGAGCCTTGGCGGAGAATCTATGAGAGCATGAATACGCAGTTAAAGCACAGCCCGTCGAACACTGGAGATCACTGACAGCTCCGCATAATTCAATCGAGAACGGGTAGTTGGGAGATCGATAGTAGCTGAGGATTCGAGTAACTCTTTATAAAACAAAACAATCAGAACTGTGTATTAGGGATCAACGACGTTCGACCCACTGCTGCTGACCACCACGGCTCGCCAGGCCTCCTTTGAGCCCAGTTTCCACCTTTTGTATGGAGTAGTCGAATGATCCTGCAAGCCAGTCCCCGCGAGTGAACTTCGTCAGAGCAGGGCTGAGAAAAGTCTGAAACCACAGATATAAGCCAACGGCAGGTTAGAACAAAAAAGGACGACCTTGAGCAGGATCGCATTATTACGCAGTGCAGTTTTCGGTTCGGGTTGGCCAGTCTTCCAGTTGAGGAGGGTACCACTACATACATGCTATAAGGACCGACTTTCTATCATGCAGATCCAAACACTTACGAGATGACGGTCTTCGGAGCATCTGGTGGACTTTCTAGGCTGATTCGTACCTTGATTATATCATCACAAAGGGCACGAACCATCATCGCCTGCGCCCGAAATTATCAGTCAGCGTCCAAGGATATCTTCCCTATTTATACCCACGTTCCGGTCAAATACACCCATGCACACATGGCATCGCGCTTTGAATTCATGTTGCGCAAATCCCGTGTCCTCATTTGTCACCCAACATACCTCGGTGAGGGTTTTCTCCTCGCATCGTGGGCACGGTACCATTGTCGTATCGGATAAGGTGGTATTTAGCGGTGCAGTCCAGGGCTGACCCGTCGCAGATTCAAATCGGCGCTGGCGCTCAGCAGAAGGGTCGAGAGGTAGAAGTGTATCAGTGTCAAAAATTCGCTTGACAAGATGCAGGGGGAAGGCGCTGCAAGACATAAACTAGTCAATACCCGGCGTCTACAAAAATAAAGAACTTATGCTTACCGTATATACAATAGTTTCGACTTCCCCCTCGCCCCATCCTCGAGGTATACCCTTGGGTTCAGCATATACGTGTGCCAGGCCATTAATACATCCAACGGCGGCGCTTCTTCCTCGGTCAGATCTCGCGATGTATGCCCAACTTCATCTAGTCTTTTGTCAACCCAACGTGCAAACCGATCAACAGCCCGGGCAACATAAATTGCCCATAGCTCATCGACTGATCCGCGTACGTCGGGCCCCTTCTGCGACTTGACGGAAGATTTGAGTCGGGCAAACGCGCCAAGGAAGGTCAGATGGGCGCGGATCTCCGGAATAGTGACAAGCTCAAACGCGCCAATGATCTTGGACCCAATAGTAAACGATTGTGGTGGGGGCAGGTTCGAAGTGGAAGGCGCACGGACTCGCTGGGGTATCCCTGAGGTTGTAACATCGTGATCCGTAGTGTCCAGAGGAGGCTTTGTGTCTAGAGGGACCAGAGGTGCGGATGAACCAGGTTCAAAGGCTGGAGGGGCTTCATATGTGTTATTTGACGTATTAGATGCAGAATAAACCGGTGGTGCTGGTGCTGGGTTGCTCATGTCGACAGAACTGGGTCCGCCAAGAGTCGAAGACCAGTGTACTATATATACTTATGCCCAAGTGGAGTTTATGCCGATGCACGTTTGCCCACGAAGGTTTAAGCGGTGCAGCCCCACGCAGAAAGTCGATGATGGGAAGCGATCGGTCCTAGCTGGCCGTCGTCTCGCACAATCTTGCAAGGTGATCACAGCAAGGAACCGAGGCGCACAGTTGATAAGTTTGGAGAACACTCAGGCACCATTTCAATCCATCTGATTGGAGCACTATTAAATGCAATGTCAATAGCGTCAGAGCAGTACCCATCACAAGCGAAACGCAAGATAAGAGCACAAGCTGGCCCCTGGGTCGCACTCAAACCCGAGTTTGGTTGACCGCAGTCTACAATTTAGGGGTTTTCTGAAACATAGGTCACTCGTACCATGTGACCCCAAACCCAAGCCATACTCCTTAGGCGATATAATCACCCAGCTATACTTCGACAGTTGATACCCTTCTTATTTTATATGCCCAATCTACACAACCGACCAGAGCAATGAGCTCGTTTCGTGAGGATTTGCTTCACTAGCGAGACAGCGAGTGCAAGTTAATGGATTTTCACCCTGTGCGTTTTATTGACGCCATTTAGCTCGAGAAGCTACGCTTCATGTAACAAGAATAGGCCACCCCTGCGTAATAGTGTGTTTGAAACAGTTACAGTAGAGCAAAAAAGCGCTTACCGAAGAGAAATCCAAGTAATTGAGACCTAGCATGGAGTTCGCATCTCCCTGGATATTATCACGCGGTCGATAGTGATAAGCAATCACGTCCCTCTTTGACTTAGGATCCCTGTGAAATTGAGGCGTTGGTACAGCCCTTAGCAAACACATAGATCTCGTACCAGAACACAGAGTTGCCGCCAGGCGCATAGATGTTGCCGTGACTTGCCAGAACAAGCGTGCCACCCGTTTCAGTCAACGGTTTCCCAGTGGCATCTACGAAAGGGCCAGTGGCGCTTTTGCTGCGACCCACATAGACCTTGTATTCGTCTCCAGGTGCGGGAAGAGCAGCAGGATCAAACGCGCAGCATCCTCCAGATGAGTAGAATAGGTAGTGATACGCTGGAAAACGCCTCAGTACTCATAGAAAGTGAGAGAAACAGTACACACACCTGACTGCTTGGGCTTGTATATAAATCCACCTTCAGCTGATTGAGGGGAGGTTTGGTTTAGAACAAGGTGCGTCAGTTGAGGTGCCGAAGGCGATAACGGAGCTAATCCAGAAGGTGCAAGCTCAAATTGGAATATGTCGGCCCAGTAAGATCCTAACCACTCGGGTAAGCTCGACGCCGCGCACCGAAGATAAGAGCTTACCAAATGTAAACAATAGCCTCCCACCGGCCTGAATCACGTTTGCGTCAATCGCGTTATAGTTATCACCCGGCTTGGACGAAAAGACAGCTCCGTGATCAGTCCAAGAACCTAGAAACGTGCGCTCAGGCTAGTACATCAATAGACTGCCTAAACACCAACACACCGTATTCCATAGTCTTGCTGGTAGCAACACCAATAACGCTATTCTGGGTACCAAACTGAGAGATGGAGTAATATACAAAGTACGTCCCTAGCGCAATATTGGTCAGTTAAAGCCCCTAGATTGCCAAGCTAGCGTATCACCATTGATGTTGATCACGTCCGGAGCCCAAGTGTCTATAAAGAACCAAGTTTTCTAGACGGGTTCCTCAACTACCAGGCCGACAACTTACCGCAATGTCCAGCGTTCTTCCCAAGAGCATAATGAACAGAAGTACCCCACAAACATATTCCATGAATTTAACGTACCGAAGAAACAATTGAGCACCCTGTAGGCAGGTATGACCCAATTTCTACCCATGGCCTATAGTATTTTAGCTCGTGGCCCATCTTTCACACACTGTATAATCTAACTCACCCTTTGAGAGCTTTACTCCGAGCAACACCACCATGCGTACTGAATACGTAGTAATACCCAGATTTCTCATTGTAGATGATACTAGGATCATGCGTGTACACAGCGGAGCCGGTTAGCTGTATCGGCAAAGGATAAGTCGAGTTAGTTTGACCAGGACCAAGACCATACGCGCTAGCGATCAGGTTGCCCAGAAGAGCCCCAAAGAATACACGACACAGCGAAGATAACAGCATTCTAACGTAGACGCGGAGCAGAATTCAAGAGTCCTAGAAGGCTGCGGAGGCCCCAACGACATTGAAAATCGACCTTAAGACCGCCTGACGCTGAGATTACTAGGTTAACACCAAGAACTTCTGTAGACTCCATTTGGAAAAACATGGCGCAAGATTCAGCTTCTTTGAATTAAGTACGGCCCGACGGCGGTAAGAAGTCGAATCTTCGGGGATTAGTACAAATACGTTTGTTTCTCGGGTGATGGACGTAGAAGGCAGGAACCAGCTGAGCTAAACGCTCAGCGCTTAGATGATCCACAAATACTCCACCACATGGCTTAGTCACAGATGTACAGATATAAAAGGACGTGATTAACTTAGACAGTAAATTGCGCTGCTTCCTCGGTTGAAAGCAATTAAATACAGGAACGAATCTCGGTGATTATGGTACAATGCAGACGAGAAAACACGATGGTATATCAATCACTGAAAATCATGTTGAGGAACTGCGAAAGTGATGAGCTGAGATGAGCGAGCAGCGTTGAGATAATGCTCATCCTGCCAGTTACGCTGATATGTAGACCCCATAATTTGGAGGTCCGACTTCCAAGTCAAGGACCCATCGTCTGATTTGCCACCTTCCCGCGCTCTCACCCAGCTCCCGCCCGTCTGGGGCGAACGGTACACCTCAGGCGTAGTGCCCCTAGATACAGGCTCTACCACCACAGAAAGGCCAGGGTTCAGAGAAGTTGATGGGATGGGGCTCACAACAGAGAGTGAAGACGAGTTGGAGAATGTTGTTTGAGCGAGAGGTGATCCAGTCGGTTTCCAATCCCATCGCCCGCTCTCCTTCACCCAGTCACCTGATGCTGGTCGAGGCCGCGGAGGTAATGGACGTTGATTCTGAATGTTCAAAATATTGTCCGGATCCGAGTTGGACCTGATCGGAGGGGGAGGAGTAGGGCGTGGGCTAGGCTGAGCAGAACGTGGGCGACCGACATGCCAGATCCAGCTGTGCCGCTCTATTGCTGAGACTCGAACTAAGGACGGGCAGAGTGCTTTCCAGAGGTCGAAAAGAGCCCGACGAGTGCACTGAGACACATGTGAGGGATGGTTTATGCCGTATTCAGCCCAGGTTCGAACTTCAAGACATTCGAGGAACTGAAGTGCAGGGAGAGTATTCATGATCTGTATATGCGTGGCAGAATTACAAATCAGCATACAATCACAGCTGAAAAGAAACCAGAAGCTCACAGAGTCAAACAAGACATCCACGTTATTAGGTGATAGGTCTGACCACAACGTAATTTTCAGCCGCCGTAGGCCATAGAGGGAGTCCCGAATGGCCGCAAAAAAGGTCGAGCAGTCATCACCCATCCTGTCATCACTGAACCACAGTACAGAGACATCCAAGCTTGTCACTCCATGCGGGTGACTTGACTGCGCTAAGGCATGTATGGCCATCACTACTTCGTCGGCCGAGTTCACGCCAGTAGCGCGTCGCGTAGCGAGCGGAAAAATCCGTGCGGAGCTGACTGGCCGACCGGGCGCGAGCTGACGAGCCAAGGCGGCTGGCACATCAATACTCGCGAGCCGTGGGATGAAATCACTTTGAAGCCCTCTGATGTCGGCCAAGTTGCGGCTGGCAAAATGGGTAAGGAGCCGTTGGCGTTGAAGGAGCTGTGCAAGACGGGGCAGTTCGGGTAGCGCTGAAAGCGGGACGCTCAGCTCAAGCGCAACCAGTTTGAGATGTTTTGCATGAATTAAATCGAGCAAATGCTCGTCGTTTACCCCACCGAGCGCGATGTGCCGCAAACTAGACGCCTGCAGGAGAGCGAGAAGGGTAGTCCATTCATGAAAAGCCTGGTCCTCGCTCGATCGTTGTCCGCGACTCGCTCGTACTGCTGTTGCATAATTTGGGACTGTGAGGTTTGTTGAAAGTGTACGAGCATGAGCAAGAAGATGCGGCGCGGCAGCGAGCGTCTCGGCACATAGGGATGACCGGTTGTCAAAATAGCTATCCTCAGCACCCGCTTCGGATCGTACTAGAGGGGACTCGATTGAGGTAGACACGTAGCTGTGTGAGCCACGATTACGCCCGGGGAGAAGGTTACGGCGGAACGCAGTCGGGCCAAAGCTCAGAGACGAATACAGCAGGGGGACAGCAATAGTGTTGAAGAATTTCGAGACCAGCGCAAAGCTGGCAAGATCTGAAGGTCTGGTGACCCGGAGAACAATCAATCGAATGGTGTCAGGTGGGAGAGAAACTTGAGGGGAAGTCGCACGAGGTGACCGTTGGAGGTGCGGATGCTGGGCCGGGTGCCGTCCAGTGCGTACATCCCGAACGTGGTCCTCCTCAACAGAAGGATTGGCTACCCAAAGCACCATTTTCGCCTTTCGGCTCAGTTCCTTTTAGGCCTATTGAGCTGAGGTACATCCGATTAAACGTGTGTGGTTGCCGCATTTGAACAATAACCTACCTGAAATATCCGATTTTTTGACCAAAACGTGCGGACTAGTCTGGTCTGTACATAGCAGTGTTGGGACGCAACAGCGTCAAGCATAAGTAGGATGGCGCGGGTGAAAATACCCGGGTATCTCGGTATATGTTCGACTGATTCTCTAGCTCTTGGACACGGTTGGGCTACACTTTTTGCTAACCTCGGATGAGGGCTGTGCTCCGGTGATCTCGGCATCTTCCTCCCGCCGATGGCGCGTGCGAAAAAGGTAATTACAGCCGTCATGCCTCTATTGCATCCGATAACCCTGCATATATGCCACATGGAAATGTCACAAACTCGGCTTTTACCATCAGCCATCACAGGCGCCAGCACCGCCTCGCCGACTGAATTTAAGACTATCTACCCACCCCACGGTGGCCACGTCTTTTTCATTGATTTCATGCTACTTTACTGGCAGGGCAACCTTTGTCGTATCAGCATAGAAGCTGAACATCGCAACCTTGCCTGAAAAACACAGTCTTTAAATTGTACAGCCTTGCCACATAAGCTCCAATTCGCTTGTCGAAGCTATATTTGTCCTTAAAGACAATGGCATAGAAACTGCACTCTCCAGCCACACGCCCTAGTCGTCGTTAGGTCATATATTGCCTTAACGTAACTCGAAGGTTAGCAAGCATTCGATCAATCATGTCTCGGAGGCTCGAACCTCCGAGAAACCGAGGCACGCAAATCGTCCCTTACGGGACCGACCGGGATACCAAATGAAAGAGTTACTTTTGCTAGATTTACGTATTACACGAAGAGTAGAGAAACCCAGAATAAACTTTTGGGAGCACACCAATCCAGACTTGCAAACATTTCGTACAATTAGTAGTGTACACCTAACACACTAAACAGACAGACATCCAAAAAAACTGTTTGAAAGGCAAAAAGTAAAAAAGTACTCAGAACACGGACCCATTCCAGAAGGATTATTAATGATAGAATAGACCAGGACTCGCTTGAGTGGGTATGGAGTGTTGCACATGGTCATGAGGGACTAGTCGCTTAGATGAGCAAGCAGCGAAGATTCAGATCAGCGATCACCGAGCGCCAGGATGCGTTCGGAAGCCCCTCGTCCTCTCGACGCCATACTTCACACACAATCTGTTCGGCAGTATCAATCTCAAAACAACCTAGAAGAAAGGTTGAAAGTGAGTAAAATGAAATGAAAAACTAGGCACAAAAAAAAGCTTACATTGTTTGCGGAAACCTTCGAAAGTCTCTGACACCCACAGACGTTCGGAGCCTGTGATCTGACACCCGGCAATGATCACGGGCCACGTTAAACTAAGGCAGATTTGTGTTTGCGTCACGTTTTTGATGCACGTGAAACCGTTAAATCACACTTACTCGACTGCCATCCCCATTTGTTTCGTACTCTCGAAGCATCGTTCGATGATCGCTCGAGCGGCCTTCTGCACCCGATAGTCGTTGCGAGGTACATGGAACACATCTCGTAGTAGCATGATCTATAGGGGTAACTGTCAGCACAGCACCTCATCAAATGATTTTGTTGATTGAGGACAAACCTGCATGGCAAACTTGTGTGCGGTATTCCCATTTTCAACCCTGCGCTGAAGCAACGCCGGAAGGTGAGGCTCGGTCCAGTTTTCGACCTCGCGATACAATCGCTGGGCTTCTTCTCCCACCGCAGCTGCAGGTGACAAGGTGGAATCGAGCGGCACTTCCGAGATAGAACCTAGACAGTGTGTGTGGCGGATGACCAAGGTGCTGACCTGTAACTTGCAATCAGAACACCGGCCGCAGATCATTTAGTTGCCATCGTCGAAAGAACGTACCCTTGCCATCAACTCAACCATGCGGCGCGACATGCCAAACACATTCTCGATGGAGTACGAATGGTAGTTGTCCGAGTCTTCTGAGAGCCTAGAGGAGACAGGGGTTTACGTGATTGTTGTATCTAGAAATCAAGAAGAAGAACGTACCACCAATCAGAGTTGCCTGGTCCGAGTAGTTGAGGGGGTTCGTTCGAGGTAAATGAACCTATGAGCACGATCGTCGAAATTAACAACGCATCACAAGACAGGTCGATCGCGTGGGTCAATTCACTCACCGCAGACTTCATATACAGTCAAGATTTCGAGAAGCAATCGTGCGGGGCTCACAGTCACGCCGTTGCGATTGCTCTTGCGCGTTGGTTGGTTGCTCGCGACAATGGCACCCGGACCACCCCGCAAAGATACCAATGTCTTGGCCAGTGTCATATTAGATTGCCATGAGTAGCCACCAGCAAAGATCTACGCGCGTATAGTCAGCGGATTGGCTAAGAACAAAGTGGAGCATTAAGCGGCACAGTTTATTTTACTCACGTCAATAAGCGCAATGGTCACGCTGGCCCCCAGTGCCGCATCGCTACCAGTCCCCTCGAACGACTGACACGCCAACGCTAGACATTTCGTCGCCTGGAGCCGATACGAAATCGCCAGATTCATCAAGTCGTCGGCCGCGCCGCCGTTTGACATCTTCACGAGCGCCGCCTCTGGACCGGAACCCGTCGACCGTACGAGCAAGTAGGCCTGATGGATCGCGCCGACGCCAAGAAGCGAGAGTCGCAGCGCCTCAGTCGCGGGGCTGCCGCCCGCGCTAGGATCTAGAATCGAGCGGCCGGGTAGCGGGGGCGGGGTAGACAGCACAAGCGGCAAATTCACGGCGAGTATCGGATTTACTTGCGAGGGAACAGCCATCGTTAACATCGTTGAAGTATTGCAATAGTGTCGAATCTGAAAATTTGGGCATAGTTTCCCCCGTATTTTGGTCAGACGGGTTGTCGGGTAGCGTTGAGGATCGTAGGTCGAGCATGCGCGGAAAGCAAACAGAATGCTTGCATCAGCGTCCGTCTTCAACAATGGATTCACAGAATAAATATAAATATGATAAAACAAAGATAGGCGGTGGTGATGTAACGCGTGAAGTCATCTGCATTCTAGTGCAGCTTCGTTTCCGTTCATATTCAATCATACACCCCTCTATAATCCATCCATCCATCCAATTATGTGTCACGCAATAGTGTATGTGTTTCAAATGAGTGTGAAGGTGTGGGTGTACGAGATGGGATGGGGTGTGGTACGCAAAAAAAGGAGAGAAATTAATAGTAAGAAGAAGGGGAGACAAGCACCAGATTTCTCTCTTGCACATTCCTAAAGAACGGCGCGATCGGGTCCGGGTTGCTGAGGAGCTGGTTCGATGTCGCGCTCCATTGCCCGTTCGCAGTCGAGGTGTCTATCGCAGATCCATTGTACGGCGAAGATGAGCCCCACGGTGAATATGAAGTTGAGCCGTCCACATTCAGCGGTGAGTTCATCATCGAAAGCTGGTCATTGTACCCCATCGGAAGGTTCCCGAACTGAGACGACAGCGGGAACGAGTCGGCCTCTGAACTGCCAAAGGACGCGATGTCCAGAGATTGGGGGAACGTCAACGAATCAGCATCTGCGGCTAGGCCCGACAACGCAGAGCCAGAATGAGGCACGACCAGTCTAGGTCACAAAGGCACCATATGAGTAAATTTGCAAAAAAGCTCAGTCACAAGCCACAACTCACCCAGGCGCGCGTGACTCGCTCGAGTTTCGAGCATGAGCGTCTAGTCGCTCTTGCGGGCTGGCCTCCCTTGAAGGGGTTCCGCCGCTACTGCTCCCGCGTTCTGAACTGGAGAGAAAATTACTGCCAGCGCGACCGTTGGCCGAGTTTGAACGGGAGAGTCCTGAGCTGGGGCCTGGCCGCGACGGCGACCGCTGCGGGGTACCGACGGTAGTCGACGGCCGTGTGCTTGGTGCGGACGCCGACTGGGTCTGATACGAGTTGACTTGCACGTCTTTGGGCCAGGTGCACTAAAATCAAATTGTAGGCGCTTAGCTCCGGAGAAATATCATCATGCAGTCCTGAAGTCCTACCTCGCGTTGACCGTGTACGCATTTAGTGCAAATAGGCTTGGTCTCATCACACTAATGAATCATGAGCATGTCTATTTCAGCTCGGTTGACTAAATGACGTACCTTGATCTTTTTGACCCGGCATGTTAGACAACCGGTCTTGCTCCTGGTGTATTTCGGGCGTTTGCGGTTGCCTCCAAGGAGCCCGGCGAGACCGTGTTCGCCAGGGTGGTGGTGTTCAAGGTCA
>WSTH01000269.1:0-30300 GCA_019616345.1 Ceratobasidium sp. 395
ATTCACAAAGATTGTATATACCGTACACATTAAGCTTGGATCGTTTATAGAACGTCCCCGGTCACCTGGCGGTGTACCAACACTGGGCCCATGAGCGGCCAGTGTCACTGCCACAGGCGCTTGGTCATAAATATTTCAAATGAGTGAGCCGCCCAGTCTGCAAGCCACCGCGACCCAAGACTCAAGAGTGTCACCATCACAGATACCTACCTGCGCGTTATCTAAGGCCACCGCTTCTAACCCATTTTCTACACCCTTCCTCTCAATAGTCGCCCTGATCTGAGCCACCCAATGCGGTTATCTGGCAGTGGGTATCGTATTCCATGCTCCACCGAGGGCAAAATTCCGGAAACTGTCTTTGAGATAGAAACTGAGTTTAAGGGACGAGCACGGAGATGTATGTATCATATCACTCAATCAAGAGGTCTCTGATAGTAGTGGGCTGGGGATCGACCAAATAGCCCGTATACGTTAACTGCGTCAGCACTCTTCGGTAAGTCAGTGCATCCTTGCATATGTATCCCAATCTCTGGTGCACCATGCCGGATACCTTGGGATGGAGAAGAGCATGTGCACCATGGGAGGTGAGCGATAACTAACTACTTGCTCAAAGCATGATGATGCGACTGAGTCCTGGACGGCTGATTGGGGTCAAAGATACGATATGGAGTGGGTCCCAGCAATTAGGTAAGTCCGAACTTCAATGTTATTGCTCTTGGGAGTTAAACGAAAAGCGGTTTGTAGTGGTGTAAATCCGGATGGCAGGATACCGGTTGAGGGTCAGTGTTTGCTGTTATATTTCGATTAGAACTTCTCATCAAGCTCCTGGTTTCAAGGCGGGCACGAAGACGGGGATCGACTTTATCATGCCTATGCTGAGATCGACGGGATGAAATACCGGGGAAGTCGGCGCGTCACCTGGTACGTATCACTTGGAAGTATGTAAGTACTTCAGATGAACGCAATCTAAACCCCGGTAGGGCGGAGCAAATATAGGGCACGATAGGAGAGCAATAATCATCCGGAACAACTACTTTGCCTTGTGCGTATTTGCTGAGAAACCGACATTGAAGGATACATTTATCATCTAAGTCAGATGCTGGAAACAAGCGGAGAGCTAGACACTCTACTACAACTCTCGCATATATGTAGTCGCTGGACCCCAGTGAACTCACTTGTGCTGCTACTATTGATGCCTTTGGCTCATTAGACATTTTTCGGAGTCACGCTGGTTGGCGGGTGGTTACATTCGGACTAAAAAACTTGGATCGCTTTGAAACTAGCCGGTCACAGTATTCGGAGGTGATAGACATTGGGGCGAGATACAATTTTTTGACGGAGGCCCTAGTCTAAACCTGCCTGCAAGACTCATAACCCCGCATAACGAATAAGAAACTAAGGTGGGCAGACGGTGAGCGATTAAACTCGCATCTCGGAGTGCATATAAGCTGCACGTGACACCACTCGGCGGCGAACGCGAGAAGGGGAGGTCAAAGGTTCAATTTGGGTACGGACTTGTCTTGAACCAATCCGGAACCCCCCACCACCAGCTCCCAAGTCCGGCGCTTAGTTTCTGAACCCCCCGTGGGGGCGCCGGCTTCGCCAGCCGTGTAGAACACAGGAGACGAATATCTGTAAACGTAAGACAAAAGATATCGCGTAAGGCAAAAGCGAGCTCAACAGTGCTCATGGTACTCACTCTCTATGTTAACTGGCTCTCGCTGCAAATGCCCGCTTGTTTTCTGTATCCCGCGGCCGAGCGACTGCTCGGAATCCTTGCGACTCTCGGGGTCAGGTATCGTATTCTATATTGAAAAGTGAGAGATTTTCAAGTTAGATGTATGCGCTTGGGTACGGTATGGCTTGGAACGTACTTCCCAACGACCAGCCCAGAGGTGCCGCTCGAGGGCATTGAGTTTTCTCGGTTTATTCAACATAGTTAGCGGTACGGACTGGGCCCAATAGGCTGGGCAGTAACCATCGTGCGGACCCGTAGGATGAGGTGGGAAGAGCCGTGCCAACGGTGCCCACATGCTGCGATGGCAATAAGTAGATGTGTTTGACATAGATGTCCGGAGCTGTTCGCCTCTGCCCTCGATTTCCCACAGTTTGGTAGTCTTTTCGGAGTCCCATGCTTCTGGAGGGCTCGTGTCGTGTACCTCGAGACCCGTTCCTGCGGCTTGCGAAATCACTACATCAAGATAGGTCATGTCGAGCTCGACGCCTGCATCCTGGAGCTCTCCCTGGAGCTTATTTAGTGTTCAATATTTAGGTTGCGAGGGGAATGAATCTTACAGCCATCCATAATAGTGTTATGTCGGAGATCTGGTGAAACTTGCATACCTCGCCAACATCTTGCCGGGTACCGGGAAACCAAACCTATGGATATTGTGTTTACAACCCCATTGAGAGACATAGTTATGGATTAGCTTACCTGGGCAACCCGTTGGTCGTTCTTGTCTGCTTGGACGCTTGTGTATGTGGAAAGTTCGTCGGATCGTTCGTGATATGCCATAACGTGACGAACTCGTTTCACGCAATCGGGTAGACTTTAAGCGGTTGGATCGCTCAGATGCCTGTGGATGATAAAATTAACCCACACACCCGTTGTTTTTAACTCCCACAAAATCCACGAGCTCTTGAGGTCCATTCTCGAGGTCGAGTCCTGTATATTTGGATCAGCGATTGTTGTGTTTGCGATGACGTGACTTCTACCAGCTGAATCCCAAATACCAAGAAATCTGGTCCAACAATTGTGAGCGACCAAGCGGCGATATGAGGGCGGACTTACTCAATTTCAATCTTCTGTTCTGGCTGGCTGGTGTGCGGTTGGCTCGAAGTATGCCAGTGTCGAAAAAACAACTCCATCTCCTCTCCTGGAAGTATTCCTAAGCCGCCCTTGCAAATGTACGAAATGCGATTAATCCTTGACTATCAACTGGGTTGTCATCCGAAACCTACAAGTAGGCTTGCAACTTTACGGGCTACAAAGGCACCCTGTGAGATTCCGAATAGGCTGCGACGAATACAGGTTTTAATGGCAGATATATAAGGTTACAGCCCAAACTACGTACTATACTTGGTCTCCCGCGCTGTAGTTATGGACGATAAAATCATATATCTCCCAAATATTCTCGGCTGTTGTAGTTGAGTTTGCGCCTAGTGTCACTCAGAAACCAAGACCTACCAATCTTGACACGAACCGTATTAACGGAGAGCTGTGGGTGGATGTTGATGCTTTGGTACATCACGATTTGACGGATCCTTGCAAACACAGAACAAGTCATACGTCCGGTGAAGTAACAGGCAGACAGCGCATTTGGGACATTTTTACTTACTTATCGCGTGACAGAGGCTTGATGCACTGAGCTAAGTTAGGGGATTAAGTAGACGGCCAAGAACCTACTTGAGCGCGGTATGTTACTCACAAAGACGCGACACGTTGGTTGTACGACAAACATACTGAGAAGAAGAGGATGATAGGCCAAAACCGTGTATCTCTTCCTCACCCTTGCCAAAATCTTCACCCGTACGGCCTGATTCGCTACATTAATTGGCTCAAAATCATCGCAACGATTTTTACACACTGGAATACGATTCAGACCGAGCCCCGTCGCAGAATATTAGCAGCCTTGTATGTTCAACAGATGGAGTAGTGGTTTCCATGGATTTGGTTTGAATTCGTAAACGAGAACTAGTTTCAGGAGTTCGCAGAGAGAGTGGTTATGGAGCGAAGCACAAATCAATCAGCACAATTAACCAGTGTTGTCAGGTGGGGCGGTCGGACCTGGGGTCCGGAGCGAGGTCTGGTCGTGAGGTCATGACCCTGACCTGACCTCTGACCGGGTCTGGGCCGGCGTACTTTGCTAAGTTACTTGTCGTGTGACAGAGGTTCTATGCACCGGGCTAAATTAGAATATTATAAATCGATCTCTGATGGTCTATCAGTAGAATACGATTCATGCTCGGGCTCAGCCCCATCGCAGAATATTAGCAGCCTTCTATGGCCAGCCGACGGAGTAGAGACTTCCATGAATGTTGTTTAGACTCGTAAACCAGGACTTTCGAGAGTTCGCAAAGACCGTGGTCGTGGAAAATCAAGATCACTGTGTGGCACTAACTAGACACGGTAATTAGCACATGACCTTCCAATCGTGATTAGAGTTGCAGCACAGCCACAGTGCGAGCCTTTGATCTGTAAGCCACCACGACACAACCACATAGTCTATAGACGCTCGCCCGTGTATCTACCATATTGTCCAAAGTCACCTGCGTCTAAGCTCTTGCCTGTATAACCGTTCTTCACAGCCATCTCAACCTCAGTGACTAGATGCGGTTGTCAGATAGGGGTTATCGTATTCCATGCTCTACTGAGGACAAAATCCCAGAAGTTGTCTTCGAGATAGAAACCGAGTTTAGGGATGAGCATGGAGACGTTTGTACTACATCGTTCTGATTATGATGCATACTGATGTGAGAGGGCGGGGGCCATTTAGCCCGTATATGTTGCATCCGCGCTCTTCGGCAAGTCAGTACATCCTTGCAAGTGCGTTCCAAGTTCTGGCGCACCGTGCCGGATACCGTGGGGTGGAGAGGAGCATGTACATCATGGGAGGTGAGTGATGGGTAGTTGTTTACTCAGAGTATCGAGATGCGACTGAGTCCTGGTTGGTTGGGGTTAAAGATACGATGTTCTGCCTATCACGGACGATATGGAGTGGGTTCCAGCAAGTGGGTAAGTCTGAACTAAACTTTATCGCTCTTGGGAGTTAAATTAAAAGCGATTTGTAGTGGTGTAAATCCGGATGGCAGGATGCCGGTCGAGGGTCAGTGTTTGTTGTTAGATTTCGATTAGAACTTCTTAATCGAGCTCATGGTTTTAAGGTGGACACGAAGGCGGAGGCCGACTGTATCATGCCTATGCCGAGATCGATGGGATAAAAATACCGGGGAAGTCGGGGCGTCACTTGGTACGTATCACTTAGAAACAACCTTTGCTGAGCGTCAGTCTAACCCCGGTAGGGCGGAGCAAACATTGGGCATGATAGGAGAGAAATTATTGTTCGGAACAGCTACTTTGTCCTGTGCGTCATTCCTTGAAAGATTAATACCGGGCGATAAATTTACCATCCAGATTAGATGCTGGAAACAAGTAAAAGGCTAGACAATCTAGCTCCCGCGTATGTGTAGTTGCCGAAATCCCCCGTGGATTCACTTGCGATGTTGTAATTGAGGCCTTTGACCCGTTGGACGTTTTGTGAAGCCATATTGCTCAGCGTGTGGTTAGGTTCGAGCTAGAAGACCCGAATTGCTTCGAACTTGGTCTGCGGCCAGAACTATGGACAGTTACCATGGTTCTCATCACCACGGCATAATTCCTCGCGCACGCTATGAGACCTTATCTGACCTTTTGCCTGGTCACTTAAGACTATAAGTAACGCAGAAAGAAAGGTTCATCTAATACTAGACATGCGTGTTTTCAGCTTACATGTTTTTTAAATTTTCTTTTTTGCTGTGAACAGGGCAAAAGTTTGATATAACGGCGGATCTGTCTACACATTGTATCGGCCGATTCAACTCAGCCCTGATGCGTACTTATCCTTCGACCCTCCTCAGATGCAGTGCAAAGACGAGTTACAACAAGGTAAACAGCTTAGGTGGGTGAAAATACTAAGCTCATGAATGCTCTTGTCGAAGAAGTTGGAGATTGTGACCACTGGGATAAGGTACGATCTTTAAACAAAGGATTGAATCTTGAATCTATCCAAAACAATAAGAGCTCTAAACAACCAATAAGAACCCAGGATGGGTGAACGATTGAACCTTCAAGTGAGCGCATATAAGCTGCACGTGATATCTCCTGCTCAATTACGTCACTCCTAGTCTTGCCAAGCCAAACTCCCCCACCATACACAAGCAACGCTAGGATAATACAATACCCTTATATCTGACCTCCAGGGATAACTAGTATCGACAGAATCCCATTTTACAGCTCTCTACATACCTCTCCACCCGAAATACCATGCCTCTGTCGGGTAGCGGACGTCGTATCCCATGCTCTACCAATGAGGACATTCCGGAAGCCGTTTTTGAGTCACAGACCGAGTTTAGGGAACAAGGAGGGCAGGTACGCACCACGCTAAACTGAACACCATATAGAATGGTCATGGTAGTTCTGTAGCCAGTTTACGTCGCGTCGGCGCTCATGGGTGATTCAGTACACCCATGCAAATGCGTGCCGACTTTAGACTCGCCGTGTCAAGTGCCTTATGGAGGAGGAGAGCATGCACACAGTGGAAGGTACGCGGGTACCGTTTGTCAATAGTATTGAGAAAATTTTAACTTATCACTATTCGGTCGCGGTTGAAAGATATGATATTCTACCTATCACGAATGAAATGGAGTGGGTTCCAGGGCAAGGGTGAGTACACGATAGGGAGCTTACTATTTAAGCATAAGCTAAAGAGTGTCTTACAGTGGTATTATCCCGTACGGCAGGACACCGGTCGACGGTAAGCTTGTCATTGTCGGCAGTCCATCAGGGCTTGCTTAGTTTTGTGTTATTCCCAAGGTGGATACGAAGGCCAAAATACTCTTTACCATGCGTATGCCATAATCCAAGGTGTGAAGGTGCCAGGTAAAACGGCATCTCACTTGGTACGTAGCCAGGTTTATCGTAGGGACAATATTAATTCATGCTGACGCCCCCGGTAGGGCGGAGCAAACATAGGATATGGGGGACGTGAAATGACTCTCCCGAACAACTATTTTGTCTTGTGCGTACTTTCCATGATATACTTATCTAACGATAGGTTAACTCTGAATTAGATGCTGGCGAGAAGAAGGGTACTGATGAGTACGCTTCAATAGTCGTGTATGTATAATTGTTGAAATATCTACATAAACCTATGCGTGATTATCAGAGCTGTTACTTTTATATACTTTGATAGAGCAAAGCTACGGTTTCGTTTGCGATTGGCTTTTCAGTCTTGAACCCCGAATTGGCATGCACACGTGACACAACCTTTGCACAGGTTACGTCACCGCGCTCTCACCAAGCCAAAAGTACCCACCACCACACGAAAAACTCACGCCACTCCCGCCCTACTTCAATACTCCGAGGACACCTTGCAAACCAGCCCACCTCTGACCCTTCGATCACATCTTCTTGAGCCATGACCCTGTCAGGTAGCGGTCACCGTATTCCATGCTCCACCCAGGATAGCATCCCAGAATTTGTCTTCGAGACACAAACAGAATTTAGAGATCTCGGTGGGCAGGTAAGTATCCAATCATTCTGATTTGACCGAATACTGACGATAGAGGGTGGCGACATAGCCCGTGTATGTCGCATCGGCGCTGATGGACAATGCGGTGCATCCATGCAAGTGCGTGCCACACCTTGAACCACCATGTCGAGTGCCATACGGTGGAGGGGAACACGGACATTATGGGAGGTGGGAAGCCGCGATTTCCGTCAAATGTTTGACGCCACTAACTGTTTTCGGTTATCGTTCTAAGGTATGACATTTTGCCGGTCACCAATGACATGGAATGGGTTCCAGGGGAAGGGTGAGTGAGGGAGAATGTAGTGCCTTTCTGATCACTGAATATTGGGTGTTTCATAGCGGTGTTATCCCATATGGCAGGACGCCGGTTGAGGGTGGGTTCATACTATAGACATTCAAGCCAAACGCTGTTTAATTTCGCACATTTAAGGTGGCTACGAAGGGGAGCATGCCCTTTACCATGCGTATGTGGAAGTGAGCGGCGTGAAGGTACCGGGCAAAGCAGGATCTCACTTGGTATGTGTCAGTATCTATCCTAGCGGCGATACCCTCCTCATACTATCGCGATGATAGGGTGGAGCAAACGTCGCATTTGGAGGACGTGAGATTGCATTTAGTAATAACTACTTTGTTTTGTAAGCATTTTTGTGGAGTATCACGCTCGGCTTCATACTGACAATCTCATTAATCAGGTGCTGGAAGGAACAACAAATGTATTATTAGAGGAACTTCATTTGCTTTCTACGTCATTTGCTGTGATACTGTATGTACCTGAAGTCGAATGTAATCATTAGAGTTTGATTCTTGATTCTTGATTCTTGATTTTTGCTCAACTGTTTGCTAGCCAGGGATAGCGGCGCTTGTGATTCCATGGTCTACTACATCATACCACGTGACCATCTGCTCAAACCGAGCACTCCTTCATTCGACCTATCACATCAACATGAAGACTCTAATGTTAATCTCTATGTTAGCTCCTCCTGGGATCTGCCTATGGGGAATGCCCTCTAGCTCGCTGAGCCTGACGAATCGAGGACCAGAGAGTGGAGGTAAATTCAATGGTGGCGCAAAGGCGCGTGGGCGATATTGACGGGGTATGTTCCAGTGCTAAAATGGAACTCAAAGCACTCAGATACGACAGTCGACGGATTCAGTAAGTCCCTTGATGCTCTAGTGTCAGCACGCCTGCTCAGACTATTATCAGACGATCTTCAGGCTCGTAGCCATCGCTCTGATTGCTTTAAAGACGCGTCGCTGGCTTTTCATACGGGTTGCGAGTCTTTGGAGTTTGATTCGAACGCTCGTATCAAAGGTAGTTTTGTATAAAGAGATTCGAAGCGAGGTCACGCTGATGGTGTTTCTGCAGCCGCGGTTCAAATGACGCTGTGCGAGCTGGTAACGGCAGAACGCGTCTCGTTGCCCCTGGAATGCAAGAGCTTGACGGATCAATCGCCCCCTAGCATGGTTTCTCAATGTGTCGAGTTGAGTTTCTCGATATTTGATGCGCATACATTGTTGGTTTTGGCTTACCGATGGTCCTAGAGCGCTTAGCCGAAGTGCACAACACTGGTCGAGTTATTCTGGGTATCTGCGGGAGATTCGTAAGCTTGTCCAAATCTGTTCGAGGTCAAGTTTTCACGTATTGAGGCCGTCATGAAGCTCAACTGTGTACTGCTTATCGGCGGCTCAACGAAATTGGTACGTGTCTGCCCTACCTATCTCAACTGGGAATCAACAAATTTTGGGTAGATCATGCCAAGTCCATCTATGCAAATATTACACTGGAAAAGGCGGCTCTATTCTCGTCACTGGATGTCTATCACTCGAAGCTGGTTGTTCGCGAAGAAGAGCTTGAGGCATTGACGAAGGTGCCGTCTCATGGATAAACGGACGAGCGGCGTTCAGTAGATAAAGATTGTTTTCAGGCACTAGGGTCAATCGCTGTTTCACTTGGTCAGCACTCGAGTGCCATCGACGACTCCCTGACTAGATTTCCCGATCAAGCGAAAGAAATGATTGCCAAAGTAAGTTCTTCTAAATCTAGCTTCGCAGAGCTTGGGCTAACAGCAGTAGATTCATGAACAAGCAGCCATTCTACTCAATGCGATCTCAACTAGTTCTCAACTTGCAAATCAGAATACGTTGACGAATGTGAGTACATATTTGCCACCGGCTCAGACCCACTATCTCAACAAATTGCTTCCTCTCCTAGCTCGAGCATCACCTTCGTTCGATAATACTAGAGGTATGCATCACTACCCTACCGCAGCATTGAATGGATCGTGGGTTGATCCCGCGTCGATAGGCTCAGAACTCACTGTCTTTGACGAGCAAAGAATTAAACGGCGACGTAAGCGGGTTGGCTAGTTCGTTGGATGCTGTTGCGTTATCTTGGAACTCGCGATTGGTGGCTTTCAATGTAAGCGAGTATCGAATAGAATCGAGACACGTCGTACTCATGTTTCGTAGAAACGTTTGGATCTTATGTGGGATGAAACGTTCGTCCGGAAGTTGGCGCTCGAGGCGGTACGTGTTTCCTGCTGCGGTCGTCAGAGCTATGTTTACCATAAATTATAGGCACTCGAAGATTTGAACATCCGCGTGTCTGAGGCGGCAGGCCGAGTGGACGCTCAAATGGCAAGCGCGGAAAGGCTCCAGGTTTGTGTTGAATGTTCAGTATCTGCAGATAATGCTCGCTAATCCGGATATATGCGTTAAGGAAATCACTTCGGAGACAGCCGTCTCTATTCGAAGCGCCAACTCCCATATCGCCGATGTTTCCTCCACGCTCTCGCGTGAGGTTGAATCCCTCAAATCCGTTGCGCGGGAACTTCAAAGCAACCTCACGCAAATTCCTACTCTGATGCCGAAGCCAGGATTGCTCACCAGTGTTTTGCCCTCTTTGTCTTCGGTGATCAGCGGTAGGAGTTTCGATACGTCAAGGACGCATACACTCCTTAACTTTCATCGTGCTAGTTTTGGGCGCCCCGGGTTGGCATGTTCAGCTCGCGATGCAGGTTATAGCAGTTGGCGCATCTAGGATCCAACACTCACTCTCGCTGGGCTTGGTAAGTGAACGATGCGCCGAAGGCCAAGCCAGTGACCAAGCGTTCGCCTTTAGACCTTCGGATGCACTCTTTTTTTCCTGGCCTCTCAAACATTTTACTTTTTGTATCGGATAATTGGCGCACTTTCAAGATGGTGCTTCAAAGATAGAATACCCTCAAACGGCGAGACAACAAGAAGGTGCGTGCTGCTTGTACGCTTTCCGCAGTTGGTGTGTAATTGAATTAACATTCGACATACTGTTGTTTCTTAGATCATCGACAACAACTAAACGACACGTATACCGCCCTTCTTTGGCTGGTCGTTCAAGACTATCCTCTGCGCTTCCTCACTTTGAAACCGGGTCTCTTTAGTTCTTTTCAACTATACTATTACCAATATTACTATCGTCAAACCATTGCCGTCACTCAACTCACTCAACTCCGTACATGCCCAACCTAGAAAGGTGGACGTGTTCCACGCCGTCGTCTAGTACGGCACAAGCCGCCGCGCTATGCCGTACATGTGTAAACAGCTATGTACATATATGATTGGAACGGAACGAAACCGCCATGGAATGCTCGTGTGGTTAGGCGCCAGATGCGCACGCACCATCTTTCATCGAGGATAATGCAGGTAGTTCATTGGCGATTCTCAGAAAGTCGTTGTGGGGTTGTATGCCACGTTTTTGTTGGACCCTTCCTCTCCAGCCCTATAAAACTGTGAGATCATTTTATGGAACGTGTGATGTTATTACCCACGAGGTGATGAGAAACGGACTTCGAGCCGTGCATCTACCGCATTATTTTGCCAAGCTGGATATTGCGCAGCCACGCGCACGATAATCGAGTCGCCCGGGAGTACCATACGGAGCAATTCATCCGTGTGATCGAATACCTTGCCATGATGGATGGCGTACTCTTGCGATGCAATGGGGTTACGGTGGCTGTCCCAACGTAGGGTACACCCATCCCTCACGATTGGGAGTTCGGCTTCAGGAGACGATGAAATAAGCAGCTCAAACCAGCTGTGGCTATCCGTATTTAGGTTGCTGACCCATCCCTGGTCCTTTGATTTGGTGAAAAGCTGTATTTCAGACATTTTCTGGATCCAGTCTTCGTCGAGTGGCGGCGTTGTGAACCAAACCATAGCTACGGCTGTTGCGCCATCAGCCTCAACGAGGAGCGGGCCAACTGGAGAGAACGGATATGTGGCATACGTTGCCGGGCTGTGGATCGGGGTATCTGGACGTTGTGGGTTGGCATATCCACCTTAATAAATTACATGGACTTACTGTTGGGCACAAAACTCAATATAATTTTGCCCTTAATGGCATGATGGGCAACTGAGGCATTTTGTATGCATACCCTCACGGAAATCACGTCATTCTCCTCTAGCTCCTTTAAGAGATCGTCTGACTGGGTGAAAATATTGCCCTCACGCCGAACATCATTGGCTGATAACCGGACGATTTCGTGACTGCGCCAAGTGAACTCCAAATCGGTGACAAGATTTTTCCGAGGATAGGTAGAGTCTGAAGATCGACAAATGACAAGTTCGAACCAGGTGTTCACCTGCTCTGTCTCAGACTCAGCGCTTCCTTCAATATGTGAGACAGTAACCAGCTGAATGGATGCAATGCGCGAGAGCAGCTGTTGGGTCATAGGCTTGGTACCAAACCACATTTCCGACACTATGTTATCGACGGAGCCACCCTCAACTCGACACCCATTGGTGCTTTTATAGGTAACGGTGTTGGAACGCCGTAATAAACTAGCTACAGAACCCATATATAGGAACAAAGTGTTTGATAGATGATGGTTGCCTTTGACTGAGTCGGGTGTGAGGTTATACGAGGTACTTCACCCAGTGAGGAGACGCTTTGGTTGATATGGTTGTGAATTAGGGTACTGGGCTCCATATTAGGCGCCAGCTTGCTAAAAGCTCATAATCCGACTGCGATCGGCTGATGGGCGTAATTTACTCGACACATGTAGACATACACGCCCTCAGCGCGTTGCCGTGGTACAACAATTCAGAAGTCGACCCAAAATTCCGGCAGTGCACATGTGCTTGGGCAGGACGGCAACGAAGGCAAAGACATCTATTTCCGGTAATATGACATTCGTTCAGCTCTCTCGGTATGTCCCGGTTGGGGAGATTCTAAATCGTGAGCAAGCTCCAGTTCGCAACTTACGAACAAACTCGTCATAATTTTGTCATTTTGTTTTGGTTTTCATTATTGAATCAAAAGACATTACTAGTATGATCAGAAACAAAATGAGAGAGAGCGCAACTAGCAATTTAGCCGTATGGATGATTAGGCTCGTTACCAGCCTTGCGGGTCTATTCAGGGTTTGCCATCAGAGATTAGTCCCAGTCCCATAACACGTTCCGAATTTCAGATATCTCATGTTCCAACGTGGTGGGACATCGGTTTCCTAATTTGGTACTATAGAGTCTCGATTGCATAAATATATAAGACATTTATATAAAAAAAAGCTATTCAGATATCCGCGTGACTCGTCTGCCAATCCGCCTCTGTTCAATAGTATTGAGAAGTATTTGGTGGCTGGATCAAACCATATGCCCGTCAGCGCTCGGGCAGATAACGGCGCTGAAGCCATCGAGTTTCTCAGTCTCAGCTATCTTTATGTCCCCAGCATTATACTGGCTGATTACGGTAGCACGGTGAGTGCTCTCAATGTTTCAGCTTGTTGTATGATAAGTATATCCCTGACCAACGGCCACCCCATATCTCAAGGCTGAATCATGCTATGCGCCTCAGTTTTTCAAAGCAGGCCGAGATACTTTGGGGACACTCTGAGGTTTTGTCCAGCCAGGGTGGTTGTTGATACCGAGAACTATAGCCTGGGTCCTTATCCTTACCGTACCGGCCTAGGTGGCAAAAAAGGCGGCCGTTGTGGATCCCAGTTCTTGGGTACAATTGTCCGGTTTCGAGAGGACTCAGGAGTATACATTTGTCTACGTGGGCGAGCCTGGGTGCAGGGCTCTGTGTGGACATAGACTTGTCTGGATTGTGGTGCAAGCATCTAGGGTCAGTCTTTACCTACAACTTGGTTTTTTTCCATTCTACCCGCCTCATCAGCATACCCTTGTCATGGCTCGTGGGCCTACGAGATTTACATTCAAGTTTCGGTGCCTCGTCTTGGCCTCTTCCGCGTATCTGGCACGGAAGGACTGGCATTGTATGTATCACATCGTATCACATCGTATCACATCGCACTGTATCTCCGCCGTGTAGCCACTTATCCTAGGAGATTGACGCCCAGAGCGAGCTGTCTTGGGCTGTAAGCACCTAGCCTCGTGTACGCCCACGTTCCAGAACCCAAGCACCCATGGTTCTACACGCCATCCATGGTATGCTGGGTATATGAGCGGTGAATGGCCATTAGTATTCGCTCCTGAGGCGTTAAACGTCTTGCGTTTATTCACTGTCCATCACTCGCATATGTTTGGAAAGCTCAAATTCCGCCTACGACACCTCTTGGGCGTCCTTCGCCGATTCTCTGGCACTCGTCATGCTGAACCTTCAAAGGCAAACTTGACCTATACTAGCTGGGATGGACTCAAGCTCTCTACCAACGTCCTAAACAATAAATGTGAAGGATTTGAACATTTGGCGTCTGCGTTTGATAGCTTGTTGAGATGCGTTGAGATGTTCGAGGTAAATTTAAATAATTAATGGGACTTGCTTGAATCGTTTGATAGATCCAGTGCTTACTAACTAATATGTTTGCTCAAGGACAAAGTTAGGGCTCGTCAGGATTACGCCAAACTCGGAATGGACATGGATGAGTTGTTCAGTATTTTCGCACAATACTTGGAGCAAGTGGTGCCGCCGTCAATAACTAGCGATAGCGCTACAAGACTCGCTCGGTGGGTTATAGATGCGAGACGACGAGCACAAATCTAACACAATCATAGAGGCATTAATAAAGAGGCTAAAGTGCTACTTAACCATGAAGAGGGACATCGACAAGAAGAAGATATGGATAGCATTGAAAACGTAGACGAGGCGCTGAAATGCTATCGTCAGGTGCGGACATCACTCGCGCTGTTTGTCGTAAGTTTCATCTCATAACTGAAAGGTGATGCGAGCTGAAATACTGTTAGATGTCTGAAAATACAAGGATATGGAGCATGCACGACGGGGGGGCATTTGTACGTTGTCAGCGACAGGATATCCAAGATGGCGATTTACGCCCCTGTTTTAGGACACCCTGCTTCAATCGTGGCCACACTCTCCAGAAGCCCATTATCGCTATGTAGGACCGAACCATATAAATCGAACCGGGTGTGCGGCGGACACGCGGGTAGACGTCTTACAAGAACTACGAGACTGGCTGCATTATGGCAAATTCCACAATGTATACTGGCTAAACGGTCCCGCTGGAACAGGAAAGACGGCAATTGCGTATAGCTTGTGCGAATACTTGGAGGACTCGGGCAAGCCAGCTGCCAACTTCTTCTGCTCTCAACATCTGCCAGATTGTCGAGACGTGGATCGAGTGTTGCCCACGATCTGCTACCAGCTTGCTCGCTCATCCCGTCCGTTTCGATGGATGGTCTCAGAAATAATCGAACAGAAGCCTGATTTGCGCAGTTATACAATCGAGGAGCAGTTCGAAAGGTTAATTGTGGCTCCTATGCAAAAAATTGGATATACGTTTGGGGTTGATGTGGTAATCGTGATCGATGGGCTTGACGAATGCGAAGACAAGATTGGAGCAAACCGGCTGTTACAAATATTATTTTCTCCGCCCGCTGGCCTGCCCATCAGAATCTTCATTACTACTCGACCCAGTCGGGAGCTAGTGAGGCGTGCGCGAAACGGAATTAACGGACATCGACAACTAGAACTGCGTCTGCATGACATCGACCACAAAAATGCTCAAAACGACATCAAGACGTATCTGGAAGGAAAACTTCAACATCTTGGTTTGAATGCTATCGACATGGAGCGTCTTGTCCTACGTTCGGGAGTCTCATTTATCTACGCGGCTACCCTTGTGGCCTATATTAGCCAGGACATCCATTCTGGAGATGTTAAACGGCTGAATCTATTACAAGACTGCTCTGTAACTTGCTTCCAGGATTCCGGCAAACAGAATTTGGATATGTTGTTCGCTAGTATATTGGAACAAGCACTCCACGATAACGCTCTAGAGGACTCGAGAAACCACGAGCTGATGCTTGTACTTTGCACCGTCATTTGTCAACAGGAGCCTCTAACGCTGAATGCTGTAGCTAATCTATGGGGGCTGGATTTTGCTGGATTATTGCGTAATACACTAGCATCACTACTACCAGTACTACGAGCATCGGATGCAAGAGGGCTAGCTATATCCTTTGACAAGCCTTTTGCGAAATACTTGGTTGGTCAGTCACGCCATGTCAGGCTCTGCCGGAGTGTGCAGCAAGTTCAAGAGCGGATGGCACAAGCCTGCCTTGAACAAATTATGGTGGTGGAACCGCATTTCAATATCTGCAGCCTCGAGTCGTCATACTTGCCGGATCGAGCGGTACTTAGAATTGAAGATAGACTGAACGACGCGATATCATTAGAGTTACTGTATGCGTGCCGTCATTGGGGGGCACACCTTGAACTGGCAGGAAATCCCGAAGACTTGGATCTCCTGCGAAGCTTTCTATCGACGAGATTGTTGCTATGGATGGAGATACTTAATCTGAAGCATTGTATGCATTTGGGAGTTGAAATCCTCTACGGGGTATGCGTATGGCTCCAAGTATGTATGTATAGGCCTTACTACATGCTAAACTAATGCTTATTTTGCAGCGAAACGAACGTCTAACTAGTATTCAAGACTTTGTTCGCGACGCATGGATGTTCGCGACAGCGTTCTCGTCTAGTGCTGCATCTGAGAGCACACCTCATATATACCTATCGGCACTACAGCTCTGGCCAGAGCATAGACCTATATCAACATGCTATGGGTCGAAGATGCGGAGATTTGTGAACGTAGCTGGGGCGATACTGGAAAAGCGTGCATCAACGGTTTTTACTTTAACCGAACACGTGAAGTCTGCAATCTACTCGCCCCGAAATCCCCATGTAGTTGCTGGGGCACTGGGTAGTGATGTCCTGATCTTAGACGTATGTACGGGGCGACCCAAACGTGAACCACTCCGAGGACACAAGAATAAAGTCCAGTCAATCGCATGGTCTCCTGACGGGACACGCATCGCGTCTGGTTCTGATGATCGGGCCATCCGCATCTGGGACGCATACACGGGGGAATCTGCAACTCGTCCACTCCTCGGCCATAGCCATTGGGTTCATGCGGTTGCCTACTCCCCAAACGGCGCACATATTGTATCTGGATCTCATGACTTTACCATCCGAACCTGGGATGCACATACTGGTAATCCTATCGGTTTACCACTCAAAGGTCACACGAACTCTGTCATCTCAGTCGCGTATTCACCGGACGGTGCGTCTATTGCATCTGGCTCCTGGGACAAAACGATTCGCATCTGGAATTCACATAGCGGCCAGCTTGTAGGACAGATGCTTGAGGGTCATGGAAGGCAGGTTAACTCGGTCGTATACTCACCCGATGGCGCATATATTGCATCTGCTTCCAATGACTATACCATCCGTGTCTGGAGTTCAAACACCCACGAGCCGGTCGGGCATCCACTTGAGGGACACAAGGGACCAGTCACTTCGGTTGCGTTCTCTCCGGGTGGGTCACAAATTGCGTCTAGTTCCGTCGACAACACGATCCGTTTTTGGGAAGCGCATGGTGGCAAAGCCATTGGTCAGCCGATTGAGGGTCACAATGGTTGGATCAACTCGGTTGCGTACTCCCCTGACGGGTCACACATCGTATCTGGCTCGAACGACAATACTATCCGTACTTGGCAAATATACACACGCGAGCCTGTAGTCCAAGCAGCTCAAGGTCACAGAAGCCAAGTCTACTCAGTCGGGTATTCTCCCGATGGTAACTATATAGTATCGGGCTCTGGAGACAATACTGTCCGTATCTGGAATGCTGGTACCGGGAATCCTGTTAGTGAGCCGCTGGAAGGTCACGCAGGTCAAGTGAACTCTGTTACGTACTCGCCTGACGGTGCATACATTGCATCTTGTTCCCATGACAAGACTATTCGTATCTGGGATGCACAAACCGGCAAACTCTTTGGTCAACCACTCGAAGGTCATATGAACGTGGTCAACTCAGTGATATACTCTCCCGATGGGAGACATATTGCGTCTGCTTCTGACGACAATACTATCCGTATCTGGGCTGCAGACACAGGCGGGCCCGTAGGCCAACCGTTTGAAGGCCACAAATATCCAGTCACTTCGATTTTTTACTCTCCAAGCAGCGAGCATATTGTATCAGGTTCATTTGATAGAGCCATTTACATCTGGAATGCACACACGGGCCAAGCAATTAGCCGACCCATCGAAGGCCATACAGGTCGAGTCTACGCAGTGGCATACTCTCCAAGTGGTTCTCACATCGCATCTGCTTCCGTCGACAATACCATCCACGTCTGGAACTCTCGCACAAGAAAGCTGTTCGGCCGGCCATTCGCGGGCCATCAAGGCCGGGTGAACTCAATCGCATACTCCCCTGACGGTACTTATATCGCATCTGGCTCTAATGACAAGACGATTCGCATATGGGATGCATACAACGGCACGCATGTTGGCCCACCACTTGAGGGTCATACAGGCTGGGTTAATTCTGTTGCGTATTCCCCCCAGGGTACATTCCTTGTGTCTGGCTCTGATGACGGGACAATTCGTGTCTGGAGCATGCTCTTAGATTTTGAGAAAAAAACATCCAAGACTATGGCTAAACTCGGTCACTTCGCTACATACTATGTACCAGGATCCTCGCAAATGATTTCCGGATTTCGGAAATACATCACTCGCAACCACAAACATGCCGAATCCCCTGGCCGTCGCCAATTCGATGGTAAGTAGGCTACCTAAGCGTATAGTTATTACCTTCCGAACCTCTTGTTTCTGGGCTTATCATTCATCTGATTGATTCATTTTCTACAGTCACTCTTCCATCAGACGATTGGACTTTGGACGAGCGGGGATGGGTAGTTGATACTCTCCAAAATCGGCTGATATGGATTCCACATGAGCTTCGGGACCGTCTTTTGAGTCCGCCAGCAAAATTTACCATCTCCCCCACTGGGTCGTTAAGCCTCGATTTCTCTCTAGCAAAAATAGGGATTGAATGGCCAAGCTGCTTTGATACAAGTTAGGCCCGTCGCTGCTTTGTCCGAGAATTCTTACAATAAATAAAATGCCTTGTGCGATGTCAAACTTAGGGTCAAGGTGCCAAATCTAAGTGGATGGAGGGACAATGCCAGATTCAGGTTCATTGGTGGGTAATCAGTATATAATACCGCAGTCAAACCACGCCTCGTATGACGTCCTCGACTTGATACTCTCACTTAGGAGCTCTAATTATATGTCAGAGACTTGTCATGTACACTGAAATCTTGGTGGAGTATACATAGCGTAGCCTACTGAGCTACAAGAGCACCATTAGCCAGAGAAGACCGGCATATGACATCAAGTGGACACCCACCATGCGGACAATGCCCCCTGGCGCGCCTCTGAGTGATTCCGATCTACGAAAAGTTCGCACGAAACCGAGCCGGGATTTGAACTACTATCCGTGTCGGAGAAATGGGTAATCCGGTACGTTACTGATGTGATTTCAGGATGTAATGTTGGTACGTTTAAATGTCCTCCTTCTGGTATGTTATCGGCTAATTCGACAGCGTTGGTTTTGGCCGGTTTCTGTACAATCCCGCATGTACAAACCATGTCGCATGACTCGTACGAATCCTTGCGGGCTGTTTCTGGTAATACATCTAATGCTGGTTTTTGGTACGCCGTGAACAGTTTTTTCTGGGACGGTTTTTGCTAGTTTAGTGCATATAGCCCACGCATCGGATACTGAAACCGTATGAATTCGCCAAGATGTTTGGTATGGCACATATTGTGCGAAAAACCCATGAAACACAGGTATATTGAGGATGATACGTACAAATACTAAGACATGCAAGCAAAAAAAAAACAGGACGATTTCTATTGAATAATAGAAAACTAGAAAAAAAAGCATACAGCCGTTGGTAAAAACTTGTCATTTAGAACTCGCAGATGGTAGGACGGCTACGATTACAATCACAGAGCATTGCTGTTGAATGCTTAGCTGACAAAGCGGGTTTCGTGAGTGCCGCGGCGATTTGATCCACGGTGGCAAGGACAGTATTGCCACCCAGCCACAAGCCTGGTCTGCGTATCTGCGGTTGGGTCCTGGTGGTTGGTTCTGGAGGGCCGAGTTGGTGGTTAGCAACGTTAGGTGGGGAAGAAGATGGCAGTGGGACTGCCCTTGCTTTACATCGGACTGGTTGGTTTTGCAGCTGAGGTTAGTGCGAGTTGGATGTCGGTTGGGCCACTGGACTCGGTTGCCAGATTGCCGACAGGTGGACCAGCCTGTGCCACGGAGTTACCAGTAACTTACCAGTCAATATGTCACGAAGTTGTAGTTGTCCTAAGCACAGAATGCATAAGACATTAGTGACATGGATGCACAAAAGGGACGGGGCACTCACGACAATCCAGTGGTTGAGGATGGCTGTGTTGCGCAGTGGGGTTGTAGAATGTGGCGTGGAAGTGGGATGCGTCAGAATGAGTGGACAAGAACAAGGGCGAAACCGTAAACTTACCTTACGGGAGTGTCCGTGGCGACAGCATTGCGCCGGGCGACCGAGACGGGAGTGAGAGCAGAGGAGAGCGGGTGGCAAAAGGCAGAGCCAAAGGTGTGCGGTGGTGGAGTGGAGAAAGATCACCGTGAGGCTAAGTGAAACTTTGGATCCGACAGTAACACCGAGCTTATAAATCAGCTTGCGTCCGACAGAAGTCTCGGCAAAGCACACTGTAAGTAGCATCATTCGATGCGCATCGCCAAGGTGCGTCGAATGGTACAACTTGCACGTAGACCAGAGCGATATGGCGGGAGGAAAACGCGGCTAACCACCTTGTTCTCGGTCTCCAATCGGCGCCTAGCTTGTAACGGAGTCATATGTCCGCCACTAGTCGGCGTTTTCTCTCCGATATACCACTTGGTGTCGGATTGCCACCTCGTATACTCCCACCACCCTCTCCCCTGCCTCCGAGTCTCCCCCTCGCTGACACCCGCTTCTTTGCTCTCACCTCTACTTTATAGGTACAAAGACCGATGGCCGAGCGCAGCCCCACCGGTTACTTGAGTAGCTTGCATGTATGGTGAGTAAATGTGTACTCCACGTAACCAGTTAACCACCCACCTACACTACGATAGATCACGCCTGTAAGTTTGCCCAAACTCCAACACAACGGCTTGACCAAACTCGGCGTCTCAGATTCGCCACTAGTTTTGCACTCGGTTAGTTAGTTATCCACTCTCATTTATTTTGTATACTAACTGTGTGCAACCTTGAAAACTTGTTACACTGCGTTACATACAGCGAATGCAAGCCGTAGGACGTAAGCAATGTGGACCAAACTAACTAACACAGGTGAGCAGCTCCACCGTACATCCACTACTATTCCGTGCGCTAACCTAACTTTTCGTGCGCGTGCATACTTCTCAGCATTCAACTGACACTGTTCTTGACGCTCAGCGCTCGCATCATTACCATGGGTCGTTTACTGTAACGCTCCTTGTTGCTCAAACCTGCATATATCGTCAGCAGGTGAGGTTTTGACTCCTAACTTTTGGTCTTCATCCTCTGTTATGTCCTGCTTTTCGCTCGAACACACGCCTCAGTGTCCTGTATGATATTGCCCTGGGTATCAATGGAATGTTGTGCTACCCACTGAATGTGAGACATAACCTTACACTATGTGTGCAAAAGCAGTCAGATTTGGCTAGTTATCTGACACAACGAGTCCGATGTTTTATTGTTATCGTCATTATTTGCCATCATGCCAATTCAGACCTGATTTCGCTCACACGATTCATCCTAAATCTAGTACCAAGTGTACGTTGTCGGAAAACCGGTACGTTTATATAGGCCGTTTTTGGTACGTGGCCCTCGTATGATTCATCCTAGTTTCGACGTGGACCGTTTTTAGTATGATTCAATCAATAACCGGTACGTTTAAATAGACCGTTTTGAGTATGAAACATGTCGCACGAAACGTACTAAAAACCGGTACGTTGAACGTACCGGTTTTTCTCGGCTAATTTGCCGCGCTGAGTAAGCTCGGATTCATCCGGAATTTCAGCCGGTAGACTTCATACAGAGGCGCATGGGCGCTAGGCATGGCCCTCACTTACGATATGTCTCCAAGAGAGTGACCTACGCATCAGTTGTGAAAGTGCTTGACTGTTGGCGGCCAAAATTCCCACCTTAACTTAATTGTCCTAAGTGATATTTTCCACGCATACACTCGATCTTTGAGGTTAGAGGGGTATTAGGACTTCAACTAAAACTATTAGCCGGAGTGTTTCAGTTTCAAACCAGCATAACACCAAGATATTATCATTCTCAGATAGGTTAGATGAAACATTACATTTCAGACTCGTAAGGTTTGTAGAAACATAGAATAAATGTATATAGGCTTATAATACACGCGCGTCTGAGCGCAGTGTAAGACGACGCTCAAAGGCGCGTGAGTTAACGTGCGAACAATATATATTCACGATGCGTCACCTAGATGGTTACACCCATGGCTACCTTCGGAGAACAGGCCAACAAAGTCACGTTCCAAACTCGTAAGATTCGTTTCGTTCGTAAGTGAGATAATCAAGAGTTCTTAGAACGGTTTACGCTCGGCAATGTTCACCAAAGCCCACCCGCTTTCGCACCTTACAAGGCCAAATTAACACCTATAACCACACTTCCTAGTAGAATTAGCCCCTCAAAACCATTACTCCCAACTCGATGTAGAGCACCAGATATCGCACTCGTAGTCGGCGCGCTGAGAGTGCTGCTCGCGACCTGTGAATTGGCCGAGGCGACGCCTCCGAGCAACGTGCTCGCCAACGAGCACACTTGCCGCATACCAGATACGACGGACGGAAGGTCAGCCGTATCATAATTCAATACTGCAGTTTGATTGGTCTGAACAAAACTGAGGGTGAATGTTAGTCTAGAAGTTATTGGAAGAGTGTGGATTGGATTTACCAGTTCACGCATTGGGGAAAGACGGACTGAAATGTGTCGGTGCAAGAGCACTTAATCAAGTCGTAGAATCCGACTGGGTCCAGGATAATCTACAGGACATTCAGTCTGAATTCGGTTTCAAGCAGTCTGGATTGCCTACACTCCGAGGGTCTGCCAATGCTTCAGAGGCCTCGGCGCAGCTATTGATGTTGTCGAACTCGGCCTGGCACTTGGGACACGAGGGGGGATATTCTGGGAAGTAAGACGTGGTCCTTTTATGCATCTGCGTGTCGGCGACGGGACTCGGAGCAGGCATAGCAAGCGCAAAAGTCAACAGGCTTTGAAGGAACAACAGGGCCCATACTGCAGCTGATACAAGAGCCATAATGAAGACGTGTATGCGTAGAAAAGCTGGGGATGGGAGGAGGCGAAGGTCGAGGACAAGAGGCAAAACCGTCCCACTCGTGATTTGAAATATATGAGCCCCTATTCACAATCAGACAAAGCGTGCCAAACATTCAGGGTCTGAACCTAAATCGTTACTAAACTAAACAAGACAAGACAAAAAAAGAGTAGAAAAGCGATACAGATAATAACGGCAAATAACCCAATAATAAAAGATATCAACAGTGGTGAGATATAAAAACAACTCGGCGAACTTCACAGACCAACCCCAATATAACCCAAGAACTGAAATGTTTATCGCCTCGACGCATTCGTTTTTCGTTGCCTCGGCGAACTCCTATTCAAACTCTCGTCCACACCCATAACCGTCCCAGGTCCAGCCCAAACAGCCCTCCCGCCCGCTCCGCCGCCTTTCAAGAATCCAGCAGTCTTGCTCCTCGTACCAACACCAACGTAAACCTCGCTCTCCAGCGGATCGTCCTCTCCAGGGAATATCGATCCAATCGAAAGATCCAAATCCGACTTGGAGAAAGATTTGGTTTTGCTCCGGGGAGCAGGGGTAGACGTAAACGCAAGAGGGTCGTCCGAGTCATATCCATCATCATCGTTGGTTTGTGGTGGCTCTTCGTCTGAATCGTCAATCACAATAACTTGTCGTCGTTGAGGCGTAAGGAGTCGTGGAGCTCTGGGCTTTTTCGCGCTAAATTGGGGTTTGGGCAGGGGAGACGAAGGTGTAATGTTTGCGAAAGCGGATGATCGGCTGGGGGTTGAAGCGACACTTGTGTCAAGACCTAATTTCGGTCCTCGAGATGTGTTGGCTACAGTAGATTGGGTTGATATATCGCCATTCGCCGTCGAGGCCTTTGGTGCGATAGGGGTAGTGGCAGAAGTAGGCGGAGGGGGAGGTGGGACCGCAAACACAGGCACGAATCGTCCAGGTCTTCGTCGGCTCGCTGCGGCTGCTCGAATACTCTTTTCTCCCGGCGCAGAGAGGCTCTTATCTCCTATCGTGGAAGTGCTCTTGTCTCCTGAGCCCGAAACACTCTTGTCTCCAAGCGGTTTGTCCCCCGGCGCGGATGTGCTCTTGTTTCCAGATGCCGAAAGACTCTTATCCCCAGCCTTCTCCGCACCACCAGCCCCATTTCCCTCCCCAAACACCCGCCGAGCACTCGTCTCAGCCAGCCCAGGCATCGAAACGACCTTTTCCGACGTCCCATCCATCATCTTTCCCTCGCCTCCAATCTTCTTCGCCTCCAGAGGCGGCGTAAACAACACCCGATCATCAACCTCTTGCTCGGTCGTATCCGAACACAACGACGGCGTCGGGAGTTCTCGTTCGCTCTCGGGTCCGTGTAGTCGTCTTCGGACTATAGGTTCTACTCACCAAAAAAAATCAGCACAACTTCTTATTAAAAGAAAAAGAAGGGAAGGACTGACGAGGAGCATCCCCATCCCTCTTCCTCTTCACACTCGGCACCGCAAAACTCGCGTTCCCACCAACAGCACCAGAAGTCTTGTTCCCAAACAACGCAGCACCCGAATCCGTCTTGCGAAGTTTAATCGGAAACGCAAGTTTCCCACTCCCACTCTCTCCTCCATTAGTCAAACTCGCGTTGGCTCTCAACGCGCGTGGACTCGGCATCCCACCCCCAAGTCCAAGTCCAAGTCCGGTACCGCGCCTAGGTCCAAAGACGATACTCCCCAAACTCTGATCGCCCGGTTCTTCATCCTTCTCAACAGTCGACGTATCCCCGATCGCAGGCGCCACACGCGATTTCAGCTTGATCGTCTTCATCTCTTCCAAAAACGCAGCCATCGACTCGGCGGGCACGGCTGGAGTTTTGGCCATGTTTGTTCGTTTCGAGGTGTTTCCGGGCGTCTGAAGGGGTGCTTGCTGTTCAATCAAGACAAATTTTCGTCAGATTGGATTGGATTGGATTGGATTGGGATAGAGTTTAGATCGCAAAACGTACCTTGAGCCCAGCACGCATCACGCTCAACGCCCGATCTAAATCCGATCGAGGCCTAAACTCGCCGTCCGAGCCTTCTTCCTCTTCGTCGATCGTGTCTCCGTCCGGACGAGCTGTAACGGCGACTTTCCACCCTCTGCTCATCGGAGGTGGTGGCGGAGGAGGCGGTGGTGGAGGAGGCGGAGGCGGAGGAGGAGGGGCACTCATCGAGATAGAAGCTTCGATTTTATCTCTTTTCGCAAGCTAACGATATATCCAGAATCAATCTAAATAATCAACGAAAAAATGGAATAATAAAGGCGTACCTCTTCACGTAACCGCCGCACCTCAGCCTCCAACGCTCGAATCGTCCGTTTATCCTCTGGGGTAGGGGGCAACGGGACAGACGCGGGATCCACAGGATCTCGGCGCGGCGTGGAGCTCCGAATAGGACGCGGCGTCGAATTCCGAACAGGACTCCGAGGAACAAATCCCCGCTCCTCAGCCGCGCTCGCCTCGCTCTGCGCCTTTTCCACTTCCACATCTTCATCCTCGTCGCTACTATCACTTATAACCGTAACCTCCACCTCGCGAAGCTTGATCAGTTCCGTCTTGCCAGTGCTCGGATTGACTTGTGGAGGTGTAGGCGTTTTAGGTGAGAGCAACGGCCGATGTTGACGCGTTGGTGATGACTCGAGTTTAGTTTTCGGACTTGGTTTGGCGTGTCGGAAAAGTTGAGGTGATGGAAGGAGCGGTTCGACTGCTAGCGGGGCTGGAGCGACTCGTTCAGGGGATTTTTCGGCCAACGGCGAATCGCGTGGGACAGGCGGAGGAGATTCTGGTCGTTGTACCAGTACAGGCTCGGGTTGCGTTCGAAGCGGTTGAAGCTGAACCTGCTGCGGCCGACCCAACGGGACGATCGCGCCCTTTGGCGGAACTCGTTTCCTGGGTACAGGCGTATCATCCACCACCGGTCCCAACTGCGCTCTCAACCTATACCGCCTCATCGAATCGTCCGCGCCAGGCAAAGATTGAGCAGTCCCTCCGCTCCGAGGATGCAACACCACTTGAAAACTCTCATCCACCTCTCCTTCCTCGGTGTCGTCATCATCTCCAAGCTGAGCACGAGCAGCCTCCAACCGAGTCTCAGCGCCCATCAACTCTTCTTCGAGTGTCGCGATGACCGAGGACCCGCCTACACCGCGACCCCAGGCCCGTTCCTCGGCCTCGCGTTCCCAAAGCGCGATTTGATCGGCGGAAGCTTTATCTTTTCCCTTGTCGTTTTTCGTATTCGTATTCGTACTTGTTTTGTTGGGTGCGGGCGTGGCTCCGGATGTTGAGCTCGTGTTTGATGAAGAACGGACGGGCCGACGGGCGACTGGGCTAGGTATGCCAGATGCAAAACGGACGTGGCGATCTTGTTCATCTTCTTCGCCTTCCTGTCCATCGCTTTCTTCCTCCCCTTCATCCTGTGAAGCAGAGCGAGATGACTCGGCAATAGACTCGAGTCTTGGATTAAATTGGTATGCGGGCTCGGGTTGGTATCGAGAGACTTGGGGAGTGGGTGCGACGGATGCGGGAGAACTGAAGAACGCTCCTGGGACTTTGCGCTTTTTGGGGAGGGGCGCGATGTCTGTTATAATTGCATTAGCCTTGGTCAAGCATAGAGTGTAGACAAGACACACCACGCTTAGGCGACGGCCGAGAGTATGGTTTAGGTTTAAACTGCGAAGGCGACCGGCGGGATCGTCTAGAATGAGATCCATGTTCGGGAGCCGTACGGGGTGTCTCCTCCTACCATTTATCAGCCAATAATCACCAATAAATCAACAATAAACGCACCTCTTCCCGCTCAATACCCCTCACATTCTCGACAAACGACTCAAACTCGCGCGAGACGGTCGCAAAAATGGAGGAAAACATACTCGTCTTGGGCGGGGGCAGACGAGACTTCAATATCGGCCTGACCTGCCGTGGTCGTTGCCAGTGGTCCGAGCCCATCTCAATCAAAGGAAACAAATTTGACGTGGAAGATGAGGTCCAAGTGAGAACCAGCACAATTGAATAATTATCTCGTGATCCAACATCCTGAACGCGCTACCCTGTGGCTGTGTCCTTGCCGCCTGATATCGGCTCTATAAATTGATCGAATCGTGGTGGAGATGGGATGGACCAAGACCCTTGGCTCGAGGCCTGCGTGTATGCGTGTAGATAGGATCCCGTGTGGAAGTTTTTTTTTTTACTTGCCGGGTTGACTTCCCGTACGGATTGCACGCACCGAGCCATATGGGATTAAGATTAGGTACCTAAGCTTCCGCTCCACTCGATTGCCGGGGGTGTGAGCTATAAATAAGGGGATCGCTCGGGACGAGCAGGCTCGATCTCTTTTGCTCCAACCCCTCGCTGCAGGGGTTTAGATTACATTCTCTTGGCTGGTTTTACATTCTTTTTTAATATGACTATACTACGCTTTTTGGTTGTTCTATTCGTTTTGATTTGGGAGGTTATCGGGAAACGTGGCGTTGCATGGCCTTGGTGTACGTCCTATCTTCATATCAAAAAATTAGATTAATTGAGCTAACAATGCACCTAGTTAATGAAAACAGTCTACTCGATCCCGAGAGACTCGTCACATCCAACGTCGTCTGGTAATCATCTCCCCTCTCACCATCCCACTCGATCGAGCAAAACTGACCCCTCCGATCTCGATCCAGGATGTACAACTGGGAAACATGGCGTCCCGCAAATACAAAGTAAGCCCTCTCCCTCTCCCCTCCCCTCTCCTTCCCATCTCCACCCCAAACTAAGCTAACAACACCAATTAATTTAACCAGCAACCTAAACTGGATCGGCACCCAAAGATGCATGGACTGCGACTCCTCCCCCATCTCCCAACTCCCACAACGCGCAGCCGAACAAGGATGGAACACGCTCCTCACGCTCAACGAGCCGGATATCATGGGTACTTTACCGGGCGATGCTGCTGCGTGGTATATCCAGCATATCAACCCTATTGATATTAGTCAGTCTTATCCCAGTCTTATGTTTTGTCTTCTGGAAAGATGGGTTTTCTGATATGAGTTTATCTTTGGGGTGTAATAGAAAAAGCTACGCCAGCGATAACCTCAAGCCAAAGCCCAAACCAAGGACTCGACTGGCTCTCTCAATTCATCTCGGCCTGCTCCGGAAACGTACGCCTCCCCTCCCCTAATCCTCACCACCTAATAACCACCACTCAAATTAACAACGCATATACATACAGTGCTACATCGATTACATAAACATCCACTGGTACGGCGCGTTCTTTGCAGAGTTTCAAGCGCATATCGAACAAGTCCACACTCAGTTTCCCGATTACCAGGTACGTCCTTTCGTCTAGAGATGGAATTAAAGAAGTTGTTAATTTGGATGGGTGGATAAAGATTATTATAAGCGAATTCGCACTCCAGTCCCCAGCTACACAGATCGACCAAGCTGCGTTTCTGAAACAGGCTATTCCGTACTTGGATAACGCTACCTATGTCGCCTATGTAAGTCCCCTCTCCCCATCACCCATACACCCATCACGCTCATCGTTTTGCCTAGTATGCATACTTCGTCGCCTCCTCTCCCCTATTATTCTCCGCTAACGACCCAATAGGGGTCGCCTACGCCGGTAACACCTCAACCCTATACAACAACGATGGAAACTTGAGTGAGATTGGCGTAGTATATATTTCATAGTTTTAGTTTTAGTTCGTAGATTTTGTTGGGGCTTTGTCTATAGATCTGTTCGGGTTTTAGAAACTGTATGGATAGCTAGTTCATGTCACGATATGATATGATTGTATGCGCATGAAGCCGTATACATCCCTCTCCTTCCCCTGCATACTCACTAAAAATGACCTGGGCCCTATATCCTCAACCCATCCATACTCCTCCCAAGCAAATCCAACAGTTCCACCCGTCTCTTCCTCTCCCTTTCAACCTCCTCACTCGGCTCCCACCACACCTCGTCCCTCGGAACACCGTTCCACCCGCCTCTCAAGAACGCTTGAACGGCTTTTGGACCTTGTGCTCGGATTGAGTTTGCTTTTTGCCAGTTTTCATCTGAACCAGCTACGAAAAGGAATCAATTTTTTTAGTGAGGAGGGGTAAGAGGGGAGAGAGAGAGGAGACATACGTTCGGTCAACGAAAACCCAGACATCGCAAACGCGACATTCGGAGGGATCGTCACCCGTCCATGTTTCGCGCATAGAGTCGACACAGCGATACAATGGATCAACGCGCCGTCATCGTCGTGCGTACGTAGCCCCGGAGCCGGAATCGTATTGCTCTTGGTTGAAGTGTGGGACTTCGACTTGGTTTTTGTCGGGTAGGTGACGAATTTAGCAACTAGGTACGCCTGGCCGAGGGTAAATTGAATGTAAAGTTTGATCGAGCGTTTAATTCGACGGGGAGACATACCCATTTCTTCTCCCACCCGCTCACAGTCAACCGAACCTCGTACCTCGCGCCAACAGGAATTTCACGTATAAAATGATAATGCGCACCTGCCAAAAAAACAACCCACCCTCATCGCATCTCTCCTCCCCCCAAACAAAATAAACCGATAAACAAACATACCAGCGAGTCCAATCCACCCCCCATCCGCAAACAACGCAGGAAACCATTCCGCACACACACGCATCCGAACAGGGTCAAGGTTCTTGGCATAGCTCGAGTTGGACATGTGGCCGTTCCAGTCGCAGTCGTCTGGAGCTGTGTATGATGATTAATTAGGATGAATCAGGAAGCTAGTGAATAGGGACTGAGGTTGTAGGGGGACTGACCGGCCCAGAAGGTCGATACGATTTGGATGCCCTTGTCTTTTCCGTCTGTGCTCGGGAGGAGTGTACGGCCTACGGGACTTGCGGTTTTCCAGAAGAGTTCTTTATTTCTTTGGCCGTATAGGAGCTTTTTGAGTCGGAGTTGGATGATTGATGTGAAGACTCGAACTGTAGATTGTTGTGGTGTTAGAATTTGTACGCGAGACGAGGGAGACAAGGGTCCGAACCATGCCAGGCACCAGGCCAGCTACGTATGTTGAGTAAGAAAATTATGAAAATAAATAACTTGGCCGAACGAGGGAGGAACGGAATCAGAGAGCGGTTGTCGGAGGATAGATACTGAGATAATAAAGACAAGACCCCACTAGTCATTGTACGAGCTCTCTGGCTAATTCGGCTCGAAACGGGTTCTGACATCGCGAGTCCGCTATGGATGTCGAGTTTGAGTTGTAAGAAGAGAGACTCGGTTAGCGCTACCCGAGGTTCTTGGCTGATGACTGAAGCAAATTATGAGTGGGTTTCCGGTTATGAAAGATGCCTATCTTGCCGGTATCGCGGCGTGGCCGACCTCATTGCGGACTTGTGGTCTTTAGTACCTTATTCGGCGATTCCCTGGCCGAGTT
>WSTH01000270.1:0-30274 GCA_019616345.1 Ceratobasidium sp. 395
GCAAAGTCGCTGGCCCGATCTTAAGGTGAAGTCTTTGACTACTAAAAGTAAAGACGACTATCTAGTGGCTTGCGCTTATGTAAAGTAAAGTGATAAAGATGTGATAGGATTGGATGAGTATTGACGAGGTAAAGCAAGCTGGGGTTTCCAGGCTTGCTGCCAGGCCTTATATACTGTATCTACATGGTCTGTGCGTAGGTGAGTCATACATGGTAGACGAGGCAGTACATAAGGTGTATGGTAAGTATGACGAGTTGACCAATCGTAAAGGAGTGACTAAGAAAGAAGGTTGCTGCGGTCGACTGTGCAAAGCAGTGTCGTGCTGTAAAGGGTGAGTCAAGGCTGCAAAGTGAATGGCGGCTTCTAGGAGGTGCCATTCAAAGCAGTGTGGCTTAAGTAAAGAGTGAGCCACGAGAAAAAAGATAGGGGGTCGTGGCTAAGGTCACGACACCAGAACGGCAGTCCTGGCAGGAATTGCCAAGTAGTTTCAGAGGCCAATATTCCCCATATCCCGGATGGTTTTACCGGCCAAATCACAACTACTTTAGCATCTTGCACCGGTACAGGTGACGATGTATTAGTCGAGATTACCCAACAAGTGAATGGGTTGTACCTACAGGAGCACCAGCTACTACACAGAGAGTTGCTTGGGCCAGGACTTCAGGAGGAACTCCAGAGGTACCTATCCCAGTCTACAAGAACCATACCAGGCGCTTTACCCCTTACACACGCAGGAAACTGAGCAAATGCAGCAAGGGGATGGGCTGAGGCAGGAAGAGAGTTCCCAGCACCACCACCGCCGTACAGACCCTGTCGCTTGTCAGCTCTGGAACCAAGACTGGGCCCGGGCCTATCAAGATTGATGAACCAAGCGCGAGCCCGCATCAGGAAAAGATGGATTCTTTATTAAGATCTGGCATCTTAATTTGAGGTAATTTAGCCAATTTAATGGATTTAATGTAATTCAGCAAAATTTAGATAAATTAGTCAAATTGAGCCATAGGATGTTCAACACCCCCCAGACACATCCCTGTGACTACTAGTAGGCTGTCCTGACCATGGGTGACAAAAGCTAAGAGTTTGGAAGCACCTGAACTGGGGGGTAAATCCCCCTAAATTTCAATAAATTGGGCTCAATTGAGCTAAATTGACATGAGGGATAGTAAATTCAGCTCATTAAAGAGGGCAAATGGTTAAACCCCTAAATTGGTAAATTATGCTTAATTAGGGTAAATAAAATGTAGTTTCTAATCCATGGTTTTTCTGATGCGTCCCTCGGGCCGACCAGTCCTAACTCCGGTGGCGCTGCACATGGTGCATTGACAGGCACACCTTGTCATTAAATGTAACCTGGATATATGCGCTTATTGCGGGTATTATTCCATTACATTCCTATACTACTTTACAGATGCTGACCTGACGCCAGACTCTGAAGAAGATGGGTGGAACATACCGGACTATGACGAAGAGTCTTGGTAAAGGATTTTTGTTTGTTTTGCTTAAATAGAGTACCCAATTTACCTAGGAAACCGGGGAGGGCGAATGCAACAATTGTGTATGATACATAAAACCCAAACATAGACATATACACGACCAAACAGACATAAGCACCAGGTGCTGTAAGACAAAAATACATATAAAACAGATAGAAAAGAATATAGAAAGCGCTAGAACTAATGTTCTAGCGCATGAGTAAGAACTATCGCTACACACCTTATGGTTGTAGCATAGGTGAGGGTATGCATATAGGCGACCCTCACTAGAACGCGTGCGCGCACACATCAGCAAAAAAGGTGGCAGATCCAGATGGATCCAGATGGATCCTAAGAAAGGACTTATGAGTGGACCCATCTGGATCTGCAAGGTGTCTCAGGATCCATTCGGATCCACCCAGCCTAACCATAAAAGGAGAATTTCCTTTTTAGGTAATAAAAAATTTCCTGATCTGGTAGTTTTTGGAAAGTTCACACCATTTCAAATTTACCATATATGGTAATGTCCTAATGTGTCAGGTTTCCAGAATTACCAGATAAAGAAATTCTTTAGAATTTCCTTTTTTGGTTAGGCTGGGTGGATCCGAATGGATCCTGAGACACCTTGCGGATCCAGATGGGTTCACTCATAAGTCCTTTCTTAGGATCCATCTGGATCCATCTGGATCTGCCACCTTTTTTGCTGATGCATGCGTGCTCGCATATATCTTGCTCCGGTGATAAGGAAAACATATTTAAGGGACTCCTAGAGGAGCCCCTTTTCTTTGTACTTAGTTTTTGCACTCAATACGACAGTATCGAACGGTCTCTCAGGCTCTACAAGCCGTTTGCTTGTTTGTTTACTCTTTGCTTGTCTCTTACTAGGTGCGCGCTAGGTTTCTGTTTGTTTACTAATGTTGTTTGCTTTGTTTTATTTACAGAAACCTTGCAAACCTCTCCCCTTACTAACCGCCTGGATTGCGCGACTCTTACTTTGTACAGAATTATCTCTCGAGGTTGACGAGACTCAGTTCCTCGACTCTCCAGCTCGGTCACATGCCTCGCATCAGTCGATGACCCCCGATACTCGTGTGGGATAGAAAAAGAAACAGCTTGAATTCGTGACATCAATATAACAATATGCAAAATAACTGGTCGAGGGGCCGCAAGTTTGACCGGGGGTTATATCTAAGACATGATAAGCATATCATTCGCAGCCTGTACGTATTTTGCAGACCCACGAGTTCCTATGTTAAGCTGTCGACTGCTTGCTATCATAAGCCAAGCGCTGCCAAACAAAGGGCTTAGTTCCAGGCAACTGGTTTGGCTAAGTCACAGGCAACTGCATATTATGTACCTAACAGTTACACACCATACGTATTCCACGAATACGGGTAGAACATGACATACGTTTGGACTACAAGAGAATGTGCAAGCTGCGACACTACGAAGCTGCCTGTGTATTATAGCCAAGAGACTGATAGTATTGAGCATACGCAGCTGCGTCGGTCCCGTTGCCAGGAGGGTATTGCTGGTACCCAGCCTGAGCCCATGGAGATGCACCAGTATAGCCAGCCCCACCAACACCACCGTACGGAGGCCTGTATCCTTGGTTTACGGTTGGCGTTTGCCACATCTCGGGCCGTCGCCACGGTGGAATATTACTGTTTGGATCGAGACCTGCGATCTGAGTGGCTGGGGAGCCGTCGGTTCGACCCCATGGGCCGCGGTCTGTCGGGCGCCCCGAAGTGTTACCCCCTTCACCAAGTTCCGCCATGAGAGATGCGTACTCGGAGTCAAACGCCTTGTTGCTACTTCCCGCATTAACGCCCGTGGGTCCAAAGGGAACAGGAGGTCCGCCAAACCCATTGTTAGCTGCACCAAACCCGTTGGGATCGCCCCTTCGAGAAGTACAATCGCGGGCCATGTGGCCAGCGTTACCACAAACCCGACAAATGATGTTGGCCGTGTAGTTGCGCTGCTCCGGGCAGTCGTATTTCCTGTGACCAACGCCTCCGCAATTTTGGCAAATTTGATTCTCGTCATCGCGAAGTGTGCCATTCAGCGCAGCTAGTTCACGGAGTTGGTTCCGCTTATGATCATTCTGTCCTTCAGGAGTCGACGCCGCCTGTAAGGCAGCCGTTAGCAGGAGGGTGCTGAGCGGAAAATCTATGGCTGACCGTTTCAATAACCTTATTGATCAGGGCAACGCAGGTTGCGACCTTGTCATCTGAATCGGCCATGACCAAACAGTGAAGATCTTCTTCGCTATCGTCAGCGTAGGCATCCGGCCGTCCCTTGCCTTCTTTTACGCTCCCTTTACCCCGAATACTGATTTTAGCTCCCGACTCCTTTTCCATCTTCTTCAGCGAATTCCCGCGTGGACCGACCAACAAGCCAAAGAAGTTGATTTCAGGGAATTCCTTCACGGGAATGTAGACCTTGTCCTGCGGTCGCAGGGATTTCTTCTGCTGATGATACTCGGCGGGAGGATGGAAGTTGGGATCGGATTTCATCGCGCGGTCGATCAGCCTTACTCGCTCTTCTTCAAGTTTCTTCCGATAACGGACTTCACGTGTGTTGGTACGTCGGCCGTGAGCGTCATAAGTAGGAGGCGGCGAAGGCGACCTGGAAACAAGGCATAAATTCGACCAGAAAAGATTAGTCAATATTCGACCTACCTTTCACGTTCAGGAGGAATAAAGCTATTCGTCTGAAGCTTGCGAGTGATTTCGTCCAGCCTAATTTGGATAGCATAATTATCCAACTCTCTCTGGGATACGCCACTGGACGAGATTGCAGTTGGCAACCCCACTGGTTCGGGCTTGGCCTCGCCCCACCGACTTTTGCGCTTGCGAGTGGCATCTGCGTCTATTTAGGTATTAGCGGCAGTGGCAATGGCCTGTTACAAAAGCGTTCCTACTCACCGGGCGTAACGGTTGCTTTAAGGTCACTATTTCCCCCTAAATCCAAGTCATGACTAGCCTGTGGGCGAGGGAATGAAGATGGAGAAGCTTGAGCTATTTCGGCTTTTGGCGCATCTTCGATGACTGCTGGTCCGAAACGACGTTTATTTCCCTAAAATGCCACCAGTATACCATCAATCACCCAACTAAAATCGAGTAAGAACCGCTCATACCAATGGAATGTCGTTGGTTCCAGTAATAGCTCTTCGTTGCACATTCAATATTTCAGTTTCTCCACAAGTGTGGCCAGAACTTGCTTACCTTCCAGCCGGCTTCCACATTTTGGTTGGCGTGATTTAGGTGGCACTGTGGTAGGCGGTGTAGAGTTCCGGTCATGCACGTGATCATGTTTACAGTGTGCCATGTGCATGCCTATACATATCAAAAACTGTAATGTAATGGTACATCCCTCTCTCATACTTTAGGGAATTTTCTCCGTTTCGACCCTTCACCGGACTCCAGATTCACACGTTTGCGTTTCGATGAGCTAGTTTTGTTTGTCTGGACAGGGTAGTCACGCACAAAACATGCGACAAAAAACCCATTTGTCCCAGGTTCATCCTCTCCTGGCGAGCACCGGATTAATGCGTCAATCTGCTCTGAACCTACAAGATGATGAACAAACTTTTCCGAGTTCGACGAAACGGTACATACCAAGTCCCTCATGAGATATACCTCGCCTGGCCCACCGAGATAAGACCTGGGAGCGCGGCGCTAATCCAAACCCTTTCTCAAACGTTGTTCCATCCTCCAGAACCTCTCGGACCACAGCTTCATTCTCTTCAACATTGACACTACAAGTAGAGTAGACAATGCGTGTTACCGCAGGAACTTGCTTACACTTCTTCAATATAGTACACCGCAACATAAGTAATGCACTCACATTGCATTGCATGAAGTATCATCCTCTTTTGGAAGGCCGATAGGGCCACAAGCCGGGACTCAGAATTGTCCTCGGCCGCATCTGTTCTACAAGGTGCCGATTAGGTTCGCAGGTTTACGAGACCAAGAGTAATACCTCACCCGCTTGGGTTAAATAATCGAGGCGATTCACAATACCTGATCCACTACATGAGGGATCGAGTAATCTGAACACTCAGTCAGCCATACAGAGCCACGCTTTGCCTAGTCCGACTACACTCACATATGTGTCACTTTTCTGAAATTTTTGTCTCTAGGATCCTGGGATAGAAAATCGCCTAGTAATGGCCGTACATTCTCGCAGCCGGCCTTGGATAGCATCTGCTCAAGCGTTTTGAATCTTCTTTGATTTTTTTCAAACGCAAAAATCTACTAATGCGATGAAAATATGTCTCCCACGAACGGCGACGCCTACCTTTCCCTTGTTGCCCATCAGGGCGCTGAGGTGGGATGTCTGGTAAAATTTCCGTATTTGAGCAAACGGGGTAGTTAAATGAATAGATACGAACCTTATTTCCTGGAGCTGCGGTAGCGTCAATGACGTGAGTGTCATCTGAGGCGGGAGGATTGAGAACTAGAGCCGGCAAGCAGGACGCCTTATCCTGTGCAAGCATTTTGCCCGTATTGTAGGCGTCGTCCGAGTGGATCGGGTATGCCGGATTAAAGATAAACAGATCTGGAACATGTTTGTCGCGAACGAACTGGTTTCTGTGCTCCTGATAAGTAATGGTACTTCGGTGTATCATGGACTTACTGGGATGGTAAACCTGAGCCCCCGTCTATCTGTATGTAGGCGTGAGCGGTATAATATTCAACGGCGTCCTGCGCGGACCATTTGTTTCGGTTAACACGGAGATAGCGTGGTATCGTAGAGGCTCGAGGATCGTTTGGCTGGGCCAGCTCCTGATTGGTGTGCACACCTTTCCGTATCTTGAGTTTGACGAGTTCCGCTTGCAGCCGGGTTTTATGTCGGTGTATTGCTTGCTTAATTGGGCCATCTGCTGCCTGGATTCCACCATGAGTGAATAACAAGTCATGTACCAGTAGGATGGCCAGGTTTTTGCAAGGCACATGTCGACGCTCGTCACGCATCATGGGAGTTGCCTCAATGATCGCGAGAATCACAGGCTTCACTGAACATATCTAATATTTAGCAGCCATGGTTACGGTAGACCAGTCTACCTACTCTTTAAAGTCTCTTAACGCAAACATTGCCCGCGATAGCTCAGTCAGGCTTAGGTACAGGCGCGAAGGTTATGGTGCATTACCCAGAATCAAAGCACCCAGTCGTTTACGATCCCGCTCCTCTGCAAGGGACAGACAGCCTTTGACAGAACCCTTCTTGGATTCGATTTTATCGAGAATTCTTATAAAAGTTCATGTTGTTGCTGTAGATGTGGTGAGCTGGTAATTATGATCGACGTTGTCCCGTGATTGAGCAATATCAAATTATTCAAACCACACCCTCCCGTTACGCTTCTCAAAGTTTTCTAATCCTGGCTTTGATCTCTGTCGTGCTTATAGACACCCAACATGGTGGTAGACACACACTATTACGATCTTCTGGGGCTTAATCCTGCTGCAACACCCGGTAATATTACTCCGTTTCTAATATACATCCAAAATTTGCAACTAACTATGGTATAAAATTTCAGTCGAAATCAAACGTGCCTACAAGAAGAGGGCGCTGCAGAGTCACCCAGTGAGCATATGTCGACACTCATGTAAATGATACCCAGCAATCAATCTCTATTTCGTAGGACAAGGTGTGCAACGCGTTGGCCTTCAACTGACAATCATCGTGATGTCAAACGTTTGTTCCACTTCCACAGAACCCTAGTTCAGGCGCTGCTGAAGAGTTTCAAGAGCTTTCAACCGCGTAAGTAACATTTTATGAGCGAGTTTCACTTCTAACGTATTTTCCTTCAGCTATGAAACCCTCATCGATGATAACAAACGCGCTCACTATGATCGATATGGTCGTGACGGGCCGAGCGGTGGCATGTTTGACGAAGGAATGGGAATGGACCCAGATGAACTTTTTGCGCATTTATTCGCTGGTATGGGTGGTGGCATGTTCGGCATGGGCGTGCCTCCGCGCCGTCCCGGACGGGGGGAAGACTCCCTCATTCCCTATGAAATCACATTGGAGGATCTCTACCTGGGCAAGGACGTTAAGATGAACATGACAAGAAATGTAGGTAACTTCCGTAACACATGCGCTATATGTGTGCTCAGACCTATTCGCTGTGTAGGTGATTTGTTTGCAGTGTCACGGGTAGGTTTCAACTCGCCGATTTGCTTATTGCCTAACCTTTCTGCATATCTTCGGATCAGCTCTGGAGGTAAACCAAAAGCAGTTCCTGCCAAATGCGTAACCTGCGGAGGCAAAGGTGTAAGTAAAGTCAATCAGAGGCTTGGCCCCAATCAGGTCAGCATTGGTTTTTGCGGCTGCGCTCAGATTATTCTCACTAGGCACAGCGCAGATTGGAGTTAGTCGTATGGTTTGCTCCGACTGCAGCGGGGAGGGAACAAGGCTGAAAGAGAAGGACAGGTACGATCAGTCAGCCCTTAATCGCCACTGCTAGCCGCCGAGTGCTCATACCTTCCATTCAGGTGCAGGAAATGCAAAGGCAACAAGACTATCCAGGAACACAAGCAGGTAGACCCATTATTCGATGCAGAGTCCCAGTTGAAGTAACATCGCGTAGATTGAGTTCACAGTTCGCCCAGGCATGGAAGATACAGCGCGAATCACCTTAGCAGGCCAAGGAGATCAAGAGGTGTGTAGTTGCTAATATGGATACCTAACACCAGGTACTCATGTATTTTGCATTTTAGCCCGGCCGAGAAACAGGCGATCTCATATTTGTGCTCAAAGTAGCACCACACAAAACATTTGAACGTTCTGGGGCAGATCTGCTTGTCACCGTTCGTATAACATTATCAGAGGCCCTCACAGGATTCAATCGGGTTGTTCTCACTCATCTTGACGGTCGCGGCATCCGAATCCAATCCCCCCCAAATAAGGTTATTCGTTCTGGCGATTCAATAAGGATTCACAAGTACGCGATTCACCCTAAAAACAAGGTGATGCTGACGAACTCATAGTGAAGGCATGCCTCTACCCAACTCTAAAATTCGCGGTGACATGTATGTACTGTACGAAGTTGAGATGCCAAACGATGAGTGGCTGAGCGGCATTGATAAAGCCGTGTGTAACATCCTTTCATCTCTGATAAGCGCTAATTGGGTATATATAGGCTCTGAATCAACTTTTACCACCTAAAAAGGCGGACGTGATAGCTAGTACGGTCACAAATGTGCAATTTGAGGACGCTGAAATTGCCAATGTAAGTTTGCTTCCCGGAACATTAAATATAGGGCACTTAGAGAATTTATACACCAGTTCGGTGACGGAGGATCAGACTGGGAGGATGATGACGATATTGACGACTCGCGATGCCAACATCAATAGATTATGAGCGTTTTCTCTTTGCTCCGTGTCATCAATAGAATGATCGCCTTAATATGTGGCAAGAACAGTCGTATATATTACATAACAGAGAACGGTATCTGCGGCAAGCAACAAGGCTGACAATGGCGATCTCACCGAAAGCAGCGAGAGCCCATGCCACGGTCCTATAGTTCCAACTCGACCACGCCCTCCAATGACCCAAACGTATTCTCGCCAGAGTAAGAAACATACAAGAAATTATCCTCGTCCCTGTGGACTTCAGTTAGCATTCGCTTCGTTCATCCTCAAACAAAGAACTTACTTATGTTCCTCGTATATCGCACTCATCAGAGCCGCAGTAGGCGGAAGCACCTCGTCCACAAAAATGAAAATCGCTTTCTCTGGAGCGAGCTTGATCCGCTTGCGGATCACGTACACGAACTGCCCCACGGTCAAGTCCTAGAAAAGACTTTGTTTAAGCAATTAAACCGCCGTATACGAACGTGCGACTTACTGAAGGTACGAGATATTTCTTCTTATCAATCGTGGGGATGTCTGTGCGATCCGCCTTCTCACAGATCACCTACAAACAGCAGTCTGAGATTAAAATCATACTAGAAACAGAATTACTCGTACCGGAATGCGATCTGGATACTTCTGGCGGATCCGCTCGGCCTCGGCCTTGCGCTTCTCTACAAAGCTAGGATCAGCCACCGACTCCGGGAAACCAAGGTTCAAGAGGACGTGTCAACTCACCGAAAGGGTGCTCATCCTTGAATTTAGAGCGCATGTTGGGGAGCTGTTACAGTCGAAAGAGGTACGTGGTCTAGGGTCGTGAATGGCAGGTCAGATGGTGGTCGTGGCTGGTGCGTGCTCTGAGACTGCGCCCCTTTGGATAGGGCGTTCAAGCACGTGCCCAAACCAAACCCAGCCATACATTAGTGATGATTCATCAGCAACTCCAAGCACAGCAACCTTATGTAGCATACAAACACTTGAGAGTCACTCTGCTTGTTGGCCCACTCAACTGGAAGCAGGTTTGTCTACCACATATACACTCAGCTACCCGGATTTCACACATACATACGCATACGTCTACACCATAGTGAACAGGAAAATACATGAGTGAGGCACATGCTGCCGTTGTATATTATAAATAGACGCGAATAGTAGGCAATGCAGCGCGGCTTTCTTCAATACTCCTCAAGCCCAACGCCCAGAATCATCATGATGGTTTCAACCTTATTCATCACGGCCCGACAGTCGTCGTGAGTCAATTCGGCGAAGACCACCGGTACCAAGCTCAAGACACGCTCCAGGTCGTCAAACCTATGCTCCAGCTCACGCACATGGATCGTTAGCTCGGGTGTGGCTTTGAGAGCATGATCGGTAAGCTTTCCCGGGCGTAGCGGCCGAAGCGGCTCCAACGACTCGATATAGAGTTCACCGACTTTCTGGAGTGAGGCGGGAGAGATTGGACCGTGGGGGTGAAGCTCGGACAAATTTTGGTCGTAGTCCGGCAAGGCGCCAATCAGCGAGCGCAATGCGCTACAAAGCCCCGCGACGCACTCCCAAATCTCAACGTGGTCGGGCTCGAATGGAACCGACGAGGCCGCATCTTCTGAAATCGGTGTCATGGGTGTCTCAGGTTCGGCGTGCAACTTCTGCCCGGGGTAGCGTGGTCCCCAAAGCGAGATAGTTTCTATGTTTGACGGTGCTACAACGCAAAATCAGTGATAGCTCAATACATAGATACAGTGTTCATATTACCGCTCGGGGGCCTCGCTGGGAAGTCCGCGTCTGAAAGCTCCTCCCAAACCGTATTCAAAGGTTTAGGACGGGCTTTGAGAGTTGTTGAGAGCCCTGCAGCGCCAGGACCGGCCTGAACATGCATGATATCTGACTATATGCGGGGGATAAGTCGTAAGGTGTAGTCGGTGGATGTGGGGTAGCGAAAGTCGCTGCAGCTTGCGGCTGTTTTATACTCACAACTTGGTCCACGCCTTGGCTTGGGGCTTTCTAGCCGTGCTTTGGCCACTCTAAATCTATATGGTTGCCACCTTTGCGTGAGGCCCAAGCCGCGATACGCAAGTCGCTCATGAATGCGCGCTTGGCGCGACGCAGTTGGACCTATCGGCTTCTAACATGGGCCATCATTCAAGCAGGAGCTATATTTCGTGCATATAGTTAAATTTATTATGTTGTCGGGATATACATCAAGGCTTTGTCCCAACTACTCATCGATAGACCCGGATGTGATTACATCGTCTACAGAAGCATTGTTAAAGATGAGACTTGATCAAACTCAAGCTCGAACTTACCAATTTTAAGCACAGCACGAACAAGCTGTGAACCAAAAGTTAGCCAGAGCCTAGGAATATGCATAAATGCGCACCTGGGTAGCCAACAAGTATTGCTGTCGCTTTGAAATAAGCGGATCGTATACGTATTGTTTCTTCATATCTAAAAATACGTGTTGTAAGACTCATATTTCACCCCATTCATGATCGCCTACCAATCTCGCCTCTACCGTTGCAATCAATACCAAACGTCGAGATTCCTTCGTTGATTTGTCGACTCTTGACTTCCGCCAACGTCTCAATGGGCGAAAGCCCGCTGTTCTCGGCCAGAGCAAGCGGCACTGCATCAAGTGCAGAAGCAAAAGCGCGCATAGCGTATTGCTCAATGGATGGAATCTTGACCATGATTGTTAGCTAGGTCCACACCATGAAACGCTGAACTAACCTCGTCCGCAGCTTTAGCTACAGCCACGGAGCAGCTGATTTCGGCCGCCCCGCCGCCATATACAACTCGGTTATCAACAACTAGGTTTCGCACTACACAAATTGCATCATGTAGCGCCCGCTTCGCCTCGTCAATTATCTGGTCCAAGGTTGGGATGTAAATCTTGGGGACAATCGGGTATCGCCGGCAACGTACCATCTTGTTACTTCCTCGAACAAAGACCGTGACAGCGCGGCTGTTCGCGCATTCTTCGATGACGAGCATCTTGTCTCGAGTTGTTCCAAACGAGACCTCACGGACGATTCCGGCGGTACCCAACTTTTCAGCGGTAAGATCCTCGAACCTTGGAACAATCCGCCCGTTTGTAGCAATCGCAATCAGCTAGATACAAGACTAATTAGCAGTTATCTATAGACACAAGGCTTCTAGTCATGCGCACCTCAATCTCCGGCCCGCCAACCCAACGTACAGCCGGCAACTCGTTTTGCATCAACAAATGGTTCGCCTCATCGTCAAAGCCCCACTGACAGATGACTAGATTCGCCCCAGTGTCCTTGACTCGTTTGATCATATCGTTAAACTTTTCTTTCTCGTATTCTCGGAGCTTCTTGTACTCCTCCACGCTCGTAATATCAAGCTTATGCTTGGTTTTTGGACGTGGCGGCTCGAACGGGCATGTAAGAATGGCAAGCTTGGCGTCGGACACCGAACGAGGCATTTGTGGATGAGAGAAGTCCTTGTCGACAACAACTCCTTGCACCAGGGTGGTGTCCTCCAAAGCGCCACCTAACTTGCCGTCGACCTTGATAAGTTCGAAATCGACGTCTCGGCGCTGAAGGTCCGCGACAGATAAGACGGCATCGACTGCTATTTGGGCAAACTTTTGATGTGCCTTTGAGACGCTGAAGGCGAGGCCGTTAATATCTGCCCTAACACGGCTGACAAGAACTTACATCTTGCTCCCTAAGCTTGTCATGGCAGTCTTGAGTAGGTTTTCAGTGTTTTCCTTTGAGAACTCGACTCGGTCGGAAATCTTGTCGAGGTGATCCACGGCGACTGCGCAAGCCTTTTCGAAACCGTCCGCAATACGGATAGGATGAATGCCACGGTCTAGTAGGGCCTCGCTCTGCTCCAGTAATGCTCCGGCCAAGACTGGTGATTAGTGGAAGGTCGATCACTCAGTTTCTTGACCAGGTCGAGCAAATAGCGGCTCACCAACTACGCCCGTCGTTCCATCTCCAATTTCGTCGTCCTGACTTTTGGATAGTTGTACTAGCAACCTCGCAATCTGGTGCTCAACCTCCATCTGCCCTAGGATGGTAGCTCCATCGTTCGTGACTGTAATTTCGCCATCTGGGGATATCATGATTTTGTCAAGCCCTATAATAGATCGCTAATTAGCCTAAACCTGACGGGTTGGTGGTTGAAGCATACCCCGAGGACCCAACGAAGTTTTGACAATATTGGCAACGGTGCGTGCTGCCAGAATATGCGACTAGACCAAAGTGAGTTCGAGCGACTCCCACGTGTCGAAATGGACGGTTACCTTGATAGCCTCTATACCGTGGCTCCTCGTCTTCCTCGCCTGCTCCCTAACAATAATGAAGGGGCGGCCATACTAGGATATTCGTCAGGTGCTGCGGGTGAGCCTAGGACATTCACTAAGTACCTCGTCGGTGGTGTACACGGCTTGCTGCTGGGCCATGTCCGGGTGTGTCGGTTAAGGGCAAGAGACGCGTCTCGCGAAAAGTAAATGACCAATTCGGTCCACGGTCCACGGTCGGGCGCTTAGCTCACTTGTTCCGCCTGCCACCAACCACGATGGCCACCATACACCCGTCTCGCTTGGGACTTGTTCCCGGTCCCTCTGAACCTCCTAGCCAGCCGGAACGCAGACGGGGTCGTAGCAGAGACCGTGAAGACGGCGACCGAGGACGTACGAACCGGGACCGCCGCGACTATGGTTCAAACGACCGCGACTCGGGCAGACGTCGGAGTGCCAGCGGGGAGCGTCAGAGGAATACTGATCGTCGTGCCAGCCCGTCCTATGGCTCATACGAGAAACTGCCCCCGCCTGCAGCCCCATGGCGCCAAGAAGGGAACATGTATCCCCCTCGAGACAATTCGCACAGAGGTGGCGGTTGGTCGAACGGAGGAGGTAGTGGACCTGACTTTTTAGAAGGGTGAGTGATCTTCTGTATCTGGGTTCTCTTGCTGCTCACTCTTTGCCCTAGCCGACGCCAACAGCGTCTGGCCAGTAGTCTTTCCATCTGGCCGCCTTCTCCCAAGCGTCCTGAGCGGGAAGAGTAAGTCTCAAACTGCAGTTGTCCATCGTTTTACTTACTCCCTGTAGCTCACCAGCCCGTGGAAAAGCTAAAAAGTCCAAACGTCGTCGTGACGATTCCTCGGACAGTTCCGACTCTTCGGACGAAGACGAACGCTCTCGTCGCCGCAGAAAGGAGAAGGAGCGTGAAAAGGAAAAGAAGAGAAAACGCCACGAAAAGGAAAAGAGCCGTAGCGAAAGGCACCGAGACCGAAGCCGCGACCGTGATGACAAGCGTAGCTCTCGCCGACACAGATATCACTCTGATTCTGAAGATTCCGGCGCCGACTCTCGTCGTAGGCGTGATAGAGACAGGAGCCGAAGCGTGGACCGGCGAATTGACGACCTTCACCTCGACGCCAAACCTAAACAACCGGAAAGATCGGCTTCGGTGGATGATGATATGTGGGTCGAAAAACCTACTGCGGCCCCGGCAGAGCTGGTCACCGGTCACCAACCCCACCAACCTCACCACGCTGATGAGCTGGAGGACGCTGAAATCGGGCCAATGCCTGTATTTGCAACAGGAGGGAAACTCAGCGAGCGAGAGTGAGCACATTCAATTACCAATCAGGTTCCACGTTAAATTTTGGTGTTTATAGCTATGGAGGTGCTCTGCTCCGAGGTGAAGGATCGGCCATGGCAGCGTTCCTGCAGGATGGCGAACGTATTCCACGTCGTGGTGAGATTGGTCTTACTTCGGATGAAATCGAGCAGTACGAGACCGTGGGATACGTCATGTCTGGTTCTCGTCACCGCCGCATGAACGCCGTACGGATGCGCAAGGAAAACCAGGTTATCTCTGCCGAGGAGAAACGTGGTATCCTCAAGATGCAGAAGGAAGAGCGGGAGAAACGGGAAAGCATGATAGTTGGCGGGTTCAAAGAAATGTTGGAAGAGCGTCTCAAGTCCACCGGGCATCGCTAAAGAATACACAACTCGGATGTATTACCAACGCAGTAATGACTATTCTCAGTTATACACCTTGAGATGTTTTTAAACCGTTAACAGGCCAATCGTAGTGATTGCGCTAATTCCCACGACCACCCAGCCTGAGCGCATGACTGCCTGGTTGCTCATTACTACAACATATTAGTATCCTTCGGAATCGAACACAAATAAAACACTTACGTTTACCAGCGTCCCACATCAAGTGACGGATGCCATTCCATGCATGATAACTGAACGCCATTCCAACGGCACCTTTGGTCGCGTACTTGAACCATTCGGGCAAACCACCGACAAATCCAACGATGCTTGCACTGTCAATCGGCGCTCCTACAACTGGGCCTCCGAGATATGCTAGAGAAAAGCCGTATAACACTGTGAGCTGGTTTTAGTACGAACCTTGAAGCGAATGGGTTTGGATCTAGGCTCACATACGCTGAGACCGACACCGGTCACACGATTCGCGATAGACCCGATCCAAGTGATTTGAGGGCGGTAGATCGTGAAATGGGGGCTCGACGGACGCCGGACCCGCTGTGAGTTGAGGATACTGTCTGCTGCGGATGGGGGCAGGGACTCGGTTTGTATTGAGCTATGATTCAAGGTGAGCTTCGCACCTGCCCAAGTATATGTGATTTACGCACCGCACGAGTTGCCGAGCCAATGGCGTTGCGCGAGAATGAGAGACAACTACGTAGCACCAAAATGAACAAGTAGCACTTCCAAATTACACGTTGACGTACATAGCTTGTTTGAGACAAGAGGCTGGCGCCGCAGCGCAAGACCAACGCGGGAGGAAATCATTTGGATGTGATCAAGGAGGGCTGGGAGAGGCGACGGGAAAGACCGGCTACATGCGCACGTGATACCGTTGTTTGTCCAATCACGTGCGCCTGGGGCGTTTCGCTCTGGTCAAAGCGACTCTTGCTTGCACGTCATTTTCTCCTTCATACCCTCTACTATACAGCTCAACGCTACATTATTACCTCGCACAGCTGTACTCCCCACCGCAGGATGAAGTTTCTAGACCTCCCAGAGCTTGCCCAGCTCTCCTCTCAGCTCTCCATTGACCACTCCGCTGAATGCGCAGTCCGCACCCGCATCGAAGCGTATTCATGCAAGTCTATTACGAAGGAGAAAAAGCTGTTCAAGAACCTAAATACCACATTTCTCGAGCAGCTGACAATGTCACCGCCCGACTCCAAGTACGGCATGCCCGTCGACTCTGTTTTTGGCCCGCTCGACAAGTCGGCCTCCCGAAAGATTCTGCACCTTCTGATTGCCACCCTAAACGTCGCGTTCCCCGACCACGACTTTTCCGAAGCCAGGGCGGACCACTTCTGCAAGGAAAAAGACGGCGCCGGTGTACTGAACTCGTTGTCAAACGCCCTTCTCTCCCCGAGCAACAGCCGCAGCTCATCCATTTTAGCGCCCACCCCGCGCTCATACTCTTCCTACCCCTACGCGTCTCGCGATGGCGTGCATGGGGTTTTCCCACATTCTCTGCCCACCTCTTCTTCGCCTGCCAACCACTTCCCGAACACCCATCCTCCGATCATATCTGGAACCCATCCTCATCTCTACCAAGTTCTCGACAGTGTCATATCCCTCGCCCACTGTGATGTCTATTCCTACACACCTGACATGGAATCCGACCCACATGCGGATGATAGCGACGATAGCGCTTCAGACTCTTCGGGATCACCTGGTGATGACGACACTTTTGATTTCGAACCCGACGAATACGAGAGCGACGACTTGGCTCGTTCGGCATCGCCTCAGTTCCGGGCCAAATCGCACTGGGACCAATGGCTAGATGATGAAGACGAACGTGAACGTGGGCGGCCATATGCACGTGCTCGGCCGCGAATGCCGATACGAAGCAGGGCCAGTGGCCTCCTCTGGTCGTCTCATTGGTTCTTCCACAACAAGAAGGAAAAGCGAATTTTGTTCATCTCAACTTGGGCTAGAAGAAGGCATTCGTGGGATAGTTGGAGCAGTGAACGACTTGACAGTTTTGCAGGATGGGAGGGTGCTGTAGGCGCAGGCGCACGTGCGGCTGGCATCAAGGCGTAGAAGCTATGGTGGTCGGGAACAAATCTTTCAGCTGTTGACTCATCGATTGGTATGGTCAATTGTTTCTTGTTGGCGTATCGATGGACTCATGTTTATGTAACTACTCAGTTTCTTCTGGGGCCCCACCAACGCGTTCTTCAAGCGCATCTTTTATCTGGCTGTTTTTCTAGTGGTTTTCTATCCTCCTGGTATTTTACTTCATTTTCATAGTTTACAGTGATCTTATACTTGCTGTTGTGTACAACACATCTCATATGTATCTCTCGGCTGTGCCAGACTTTCTAATTCATGTGTTTGCTTTGTTTCTTTAACCTGGCCGACCGTGATGGGGATTACTTTGATCGTATTCAAAATCCCAATAATACCGGAAAACAACGCCCAAATGTGGTATCACGAAGACGTTCAAGGTATTGGCACAAGCTAAGCCGAGTGGCCGATACCCGAAACTAATCATCTCTCGTTTCCAGCACGATTAGACTTACGGCTATTACACTTGGGAGCCTCTCCCTCCTTTAACGACCCCGCTATGCTCATCCCCTTCCTCATCTTGTCGCGGATATATCCGCAGGACCCTTCTGACCTGGGAAAGCTGCCCGCATATCCCCAGCCGTAGCCTGGTGACTTCCCGCCCACTGTGTTGGTCGATGAATAAAACGATGGAGCTCTGGGTATTGCATGTAGCTTGCGAACGGTTCGTTGTGTAGAACGTGCGCGAACTAGCAAATCAGGTTTCGGTTTGGTGTCACGGGGAACTACCTTGGAGCTTTGGGGCCATCCTATAGGCTCTAAACTAGTGTTCGGTCGTTCGCTCTCGAGAACTAAAATTGGTCTGATAGAGTCCGATTCGACTGTTCTGTTCTCGATTACGTTGTCTCGCTTGTATGCGGGCTAGAGGAATGGCATTAATACGCTCGGTAGGAGCCTTGGCCAAACTTACATACACAACTTTTGACTGCACGATGATTGTTTTGACATCTATCGCAGCAAAATTCGCCCTGCGTCTCCTTTCGATCTCTTCCTCTTTGTTGTCTTCAGTTGGATGTATCTTTTTTCGACTGGATATAACATCAGACAATGCTTTAGATGAAAAATAGAGGAACTCAGAGTAGCGACTCTGGAGCAATTCTGAGCGCAATTCTAACATCAGTTCTCGTGAAACTCCTGATATTATTGTCCAGTTCGAGAACTGAACAAGAACTAGGCGAGAACTGGCCACTCTGAGTGCCCCTAATCCAAACCTTGCGCACCTTGGCCATTCGGGAAGTAGCTCTGGCTCGGAGAGTACAGCTGGGCGATGACTTAGTAGCCTTATTACTATACGAGGGTGCATTCAGAGTCGTCTAGCCATAAACCGAGTTTTTATGACTTACCAGTGTTGTGTTCGATATCAGGCTCTCTGTGTGCCATCCCGCCATCATGTTTTCGTTTCCGACTACGAATAGCTGAGGCAAACTCATCGCGAAGGGGCACTAGCATCTCGTGCAACGTTTCAAGAGCCTCAGAATTGCATGGCCGGTCATTTCCGAGCGGGGCGCGTTGTGCATTCGTAGATGTCTTGGCTAATTCGTCTCGTTTAACACTTAGAATCGTTTCCGCTGAAGCCCGATGGTGCGGATTGTGATATTTTCTGAATCTTTATGGGAGGATTGAATCTCTACACATAACGCAGGAACGGTTTGGATTGTCTCACCTCGACATTTGGATCGTCGGCTTGGACGTTAGCCGCGCTCAGCTACGGCGGCTGGCCAGATCACGATTGGTTGGTGGGTAATTTGAAATTCTACCTCCAAATTTGTTTGACCGCTGGGATCGGCGCTTGAAACCTTTTTCGATGGCTCCTCTCGCACCTTCCAAGCTCAAACTCTCTTCCAAGCCCAAAGCACCTACAGCCAAGTCAAAATTACATCCATCTTCTATCTCAAAGCGTTCAACAAAGGTCGTTGCGCCAACCCCAACAAAACGCATTGCCGTCGCACCTACCACAACTCCCTCCGGGTCGGAAACAGAGGAAGCGGAAACCGAAACACACCTCCAAGGATTCTCCTCAGACGAGAACTCTTCTGATGAAGACGATGGTGATGATGCTCCGGAAATTCCAGGTGTAGATGTAGGCAAGCTCCCAACAATTGCCAAGGATGATGCGACTGTGAAGCGGAAGCTAGACAAAGCAAAGAAGGAGCCCGTGCGTAAAATCTCGAATATTCCGGTATCTCCATTGCTGAAACTCCGTACTCTAGACTCAAGACCGTGGTGTTTTGTACCTGGCGCGAATACCACATGGATTCTACGAAGCCGAAATGAAAGCATATTTTTCCCAGTTTGGAGATGTCACTCGGTTAAGGCTTTCTCGTAACAGAAAGGTGCGTTAAATAACGATCTCTTGGATCAAATTGACTTTCGTGACTGGTATTAGACGGGCAAGTCCAAGCATTATGGTTTCATTGAGTTCGATTCGGCTTCCGTCGCGCAGATCGTGAGCGAGACGATGGACAACTATCTCCTCATGGGGCATATTCTGCAGTGCAAGGTGATACCGAAAGACAAGGTTCATCCTGAGCTCTGGGTAGGCTCTAATCGTAAGTGGAGAACTGTCCCGCGGGATCGCGTCCATCGCATAAAGCATAATAAGGTATTCAAAATATCTTGGCGTCACATGGGGGCTAGCGTTAATTGGTTGCTTATAGCCTCGGACGGAAGATGAGCAAGAGAAGATCGAACACAAACTTTTGAAAAAGCAGGCGGACCGCCAGGCTAAGATCAGCGCCGCTGGTATAAAATATGACATTGGCGCGGCAGGATATGTGAGCAAAAAGTAACTTCTCTCCATCGGAACATAAACATAAATCGATCATTCAGCGTAAATCTATCTCGGCAAAGTAACATCCTGTTGGTTTCTCCGGCCCACTCGAATTGCAGGATCTTTTGCGCCGTAAGCAATGGTGGCGTTAATCGAATGGCATGTTTTGAACCATAAGAGAAATATGTCGCTCTTTGAGGTATCTGCGAGCCCATGTATGCACACTATTATTGCTTCGGCAACAGATTTTCATAAGAATACATAACCATCATACAAGACTCCCAATGAGGATACAAAAGTCGTAAACGTTTGTCTATGTTTGCACTCGCGAATATCCTCCTTTCTCGGAATTCGCAGTTGGATTGAAGGGATTATCATAAGTATGTCCCTGGTCCTCTGCAGCTTTGTCGAACACACCGCGTGAGATATATGCTGGATAGCTAGGCTTCTGCTTGCGACTACGCACGCAGGAAATTATCAGCCCAACAAGAAGGAGCGCAACCGCAGCTGCCAGCGCAACGACCGCGATGAACAAGTTCCGGGCTCGCTGGCGAGTAGACTCAAGCTCTGCATTAATATCGGCCCCACCAATCGATCCAGACCCAGATCCCGATGCAGAGAGTGAGTTGAGCGATTGCTTAGTTACGCCTGGACCAGGGAATAGTACCTGATTGGTCTACATGGCAAGTCAGTTGTAATTACCCTACCACTAGCTATAACGAAGAAGGTATCCTTACACCACAAAATTGATCAGCGCTCGGTAGCTGGTTATGAAGGAAATAGTTCTGAATAATGGCGGTGGTACTGTATGAGGGCAGTATGTTTCTATGCAGATGATCTAATATAGTACTCCAAACTCACCAGGATGAGTGCATCGCTAGTGAAAGATGCTATGACAGGGGGTTAGATCAGTGCTATAAACGACTTGCGGCCTACTTACGCCATAATCGTCTTGTTCCACAAGTATCGCAGAATCTCCCAAAGCATCAGCAACGCGCTTCGCCGATATATATGGTGTTACGGGGTCGGCTTCGTTACCTACCACCAGCTATTCGATCAGACATCTCGTGGGTATGATAATGACCCCTACCAATAACAAGAATTGAGTTGGAAAGCTGCTTATTCCACGGGCCACTGTAACGTTCAACGGCGCGAACCGGCCATTGATGACAATAAAGCCCAGCCTATCCCCCTACGTTAGTATTGACGGAACGTGGGAAGCGCATATACTTACATCGCCCCACCAAGGACCAACTGTTATCGATAAAATAGACTAAGTATAGATACTTCTCGGTGCCAAAATATGAACGAAGATACTTACACATCTGGCTCACAGTCTGTGTTACATAAACCAAAAAGTCAAATACGTCCTTCGTGGTAGTGTTCCCAGCATCCATGGCATCTCCACATGTGACCGCTTGGAACGCATAATCCGGAGCGGGGTCTTCGCTGCTACTATTAGACGTTTGACGATTCCGAAGAGCAGAATCCATAGGTTGAAGCGAACGAGCTTTGAGCGGTGTGCTTGAAGTTAGGTTGCTAAAGGCCGCGTTGAGCTCTGCCAGGTCTTGCGCCAGTTGGGGCCAACGTGTGGGAGTATACATTCCCAGATAGAGCTTGCCTACACATACGGTCAGTTCCCTTGTAATATACGGATAAATTTTTTGAACACGAACCCCTGATAGCGGAAGAGGTCACTTCAGCCGTTGGTCCTACTGAGCGCCTATAATCATAGGCAGCCTAGTGTAGCGCATGTATAAGCAAGGCAAATGCATCAAGTTCGAATGACCTACATTAAGTAGGTCACGGATCCCCTGGCGAAGACTGTCCGCTGTCGAGCCCTTTTGTGCAAGGGCGCACCCCGCGGGACCAGCCGCGGCGCAAGCAGAGACAAATCCTGTGAAAGCCTCGTCGGTTGATTCTGTCTTGACGCCCCACATCTACAGAAGTTAGGTTAGCCTAAGAGTCCGGGCACCACGAATCCAATGCAAATACCTCGTAAGCAGGTTTGTTTGCCCAATAGACAGGATCCAGTACACCATCAATGACAACCCGTCCAACACGATCAGGAAACACTGATTTTACGATTTTACAATCGGATTTTATACCAAGAACGTATATAGTACACTTACTATTAACGAAATAAATTCCTATAATAGTTCCATAGCTGTAAACAGACCGTTAGCCAGGCGTTACCCCCCGAGGAGTGAGCGACTCACGAAAGACCCCAGTAGTCCACAGGCTTCTCAGGTCCTTCAAGTATATCGTGCATGGCAACCATGTCACGAACCGCAGCAGCAGAGCCGATATACTGGAACGTGTTGGGGCTGTATGCAAGACACCTCTCTCCGAGCTCCGCTAGTAGTTTGTCAACCTCCGGGACCTGGGCATAAAAGGCGTCAAGATCTCGTTGGTCGGTGAAGTTACCGCGCGCTTCGAGGCCGGCTCGAGGGATTGTTTCCTCCCAAAATGAGTTCTCTTCTGTTCCGCTCGAAAAACAGTCTGCGCGCGGGACAGTCTTTCCTACGCCACGGGGATCCCAGCCTATATGCGGCGATTCAGCAATTCCATGACGTTAGCCAGTTCAAATTCAAACTTACTGACGATATCATACTGCCCGCCAGCGGCCGACATCACGTCGTCTGCACCTCCTAGGATCATATCTACACCACTCCCGCCTGGCACCTATTAGCTGGATACAGCGGCAAGAAGCTCGGAGAGGACATACCAGGACCCCCGGGGTTGACAAACAGAGTACCGATCTTCGGCTGTTTGGTTGCTCTATACCGGGCAACGGCAAGCGATGCCTTGCCCGCAGTCTCGTCGTGCCAGTCCAAGGGAACTTCGAAGCGGGTACAGTCAAGCGTTTCATTTCCCTCGCAAGGTGCCCAATTGATTCCCTGGCTTCGTGGAGCATATCTATGGTAGCCAGGCGGCAGGGTGAATGAGTCCGCTCGCACGACGGCAGCGTATGCGGCGGCGCCAAGTAGGAGATGTAGCGAAGGAGCCATGAGAGGTGGGATACTGACTAGGGCATCGACGCGCTGCCTTTATAGGCGAGAAACAGTTGGCCGCCGAAACCAGGCATCCGCGTGGCTGACCAACCTAGCCATAAATAACCAATCGCCGGCATATCGACATGCCAAGAGATTCGCACTGATTTATGATCCCATCACACTGCCTCTGCCCGACAAACCGCTGCTTCGACGCCGCTTTTGACGTGTTGGGGCCAGCATCCTCGAGCTGCAAGCAGTCTGTACCACCCTACACTCGAGGAATTTGGTCGTATCCGCACTCAACACCTCGAAGCAACCTGGCGCAAGGACTGCCTATCGCAGGGTTGTTTTGCTTTCCCAAAGTGGTAATATGCACGCCAGAGAAGGCTTTATGAAACTCAATTGATTCACACGAGATTATAACCGGAAAAAGCCGCGTTCAGTGTTGTACGTACATCAAAGCCGTGCGCTTCACAATGGTCATGTCCGAAAGTTGCTCGATCCCTTTCGAGTAATACACGCTTGACAAACGCCATAGTCGTTATGGTTAAAACTGAATAGGTCAGCAACACGTTTGAATCAAGATAACGTAAACGTACCATGTGCATACCAGACATGCCCATTCATCTGAGCATTGGTCGTCCTCCTTTCCTGTGTTCGTTTCTATCGACTCCGCCGTTCGATCGTCAGTTCGTTGCGCCAATGTATCTGTTTCCAGCAGACGTGATTTAGAAGTTGGGCGATTAGTGCCACCCAATCGTCGCTCGCCGACTAGCCCGAGCCTCTCCCGTTTGCGATGTTCAATTTCGCTCCGAACCATATTGGCGAGCCCGGGCGCTTGTTTCTCGACCTTTGGAATGGACCCCAGCCCGAGGCCCCGCACCTGGGCGCTCGGCCTAGGAGTACGGCCCGATCCTTTCGATTCAGACGCCTCGTTTTCAGATATTAAATCGAGAATGTCATCGTGTTCCCAGGCAGTATCCGGTTCAGTATTCAGAGCGGATTCAAATCTCCACCCAGCGCCAGTTTCAGAAAGTAATTTTCGGCGAAACTCGTCTGTTTCTTCAACTAAGTCCTCGTTCTCGCCAGAACTATCGTTTGGAGTTGCGCTGCTCGTCGATTCTTGAGTTGCCGAACCTGGATTGATCATTTCAGACACATGGACGCATTGGTTCGCCCTTCGCTTACCTTGCTGTAAAGCCTTCAGGCGTTTCTCAGTAGCTTCCAGCCGCGCTTGCCTCTCCTTGGCACTTCATGTCCCTGTCAGTCATATCGATCACATCCTCTGTAACCGTGCCCACCTTTGGGTACTTTTCCTGAAGCCGGTGCCTGCCTTCTTTTCTGTTTCGTTGGTGATGTGTTCATTCAACGCCTGCCCACTACCTTCGAATGCATACTTTGAGGTAACTCTCGCTCCAGCTTTGCGTCGCTTTGTGGTTGTTGCGTGCGCGCCAGCGCGGCGTGGCCCTCGCCTTCGTAATGTGTTAACAGCACCGCAACGATTGACTGCAGCAACAACATACCGAATGGTGGAGGCTCGCTGGCGCTGTTGGGCTCCTCCACACATGTACTCGGGCAAGTCAGAGTCTGAAGCCCCGAGCCCGCGTCCAGCCACTTCAGCCGAGTCTTCGAGCCTCGAGCCCGAAGAATACATGCCTATTCGAAGTCAGCAAGCGTGCTTGACTTGGCCAGATGCTATCGTTTCGTACCATCCCCGAAATATCCCTTAGATCGGAGAACTGTAACCTCATGGCACAGCTGAGCGTTTAGTTGTTGAAAACTCGCACCGTGGTTCATGTGCTGAAATATCACTGGTGAGTATTCGTAATGTCGATAACTATATGATATACCTTGATGTGTGAAAGCTATCAAATGCATGATTAGGACGCTCGACGACAGTGTCAATATTTGACAACTTACCTCGTGGCAAAGGACTTGGATAAGCTGTTGTATATTGTGAAACCTGCCATCAGAGCGTCGTAATACGATTTCTACCGGATGTCAGACATTTGAAGTGGCGCTAAACCGCATAGCCAACGTCTTACCTATCGTTTCTCCGGCGTTCCAATTCCGGCCAAGAAATACTTGGTTGTGCTACAGTTGTCTCAGCCAGAAGCCGGACATCGTATCACTAAGCGCACCTCATACTATGCATCATACAACGAGATTAGCCAAGGATAAAACCAGACGGGCGATGAAACAGAGCTTACCTCTTCAAAACTATTCACAGTAAATCCATGTTTCTTGCAAATTGGCCTCACTTGCGCAGCTAGCGCATTCAAGAGTTCCTTCGCATTCTGCTCCGAAGGAAGATCAGGTGCTCTCAGGAAGGAGGGAAGGGCCGAAATAAAGTTGACATAGGGGTTGGGAGAATCAGCCTTTGTGTTGAGGCGGAGATGTGGCATGGTGGATCGAAGATCGAGACGCGTAGCACAAAGCCACGTGACTTACCGGCGGCTGTGATTCTCCAGTTTCCCACGGCGCTCTGAAGGCATCCCACACCCACACCGGATTTAACCCTTCCCACAAATCCGGCTCTGCTTGACCCTCTCTCCCGACTCTACTACGTTGAGTACATCTCTTGTGCCGAGTATTATGGCGACACCCGAGAAGAAGTTCAAGATCGCAGTCCTCACATCGGGTGGGGACAGCGCCGGAATGAATGCAGCCGTGCGTGCAGTGGTCAAAGGAGGTATATCCAAGTACGCCGATCGAGCTTATGGTGTATTTTACTGCGTCTTATGCTGATCTCGTATAGAGGATGTGAAATGTGGGTTGTTCGCGAGGGCTACGAAGGCTTGGTTAGAGGCAACACCGAAGCACCACCAGCCGATGTTCCTCTGGAGTCGTGTAGCGCTGGAGAGGTTTCGGACGAGGTTACTGGTTTAGGTTTTGTCCAAAGCCTACGATTCGGAGACGGCGAGCTATTCAAACAAGGGGAAGGTGATGCTGAGGATCGACCTGATAAAAAGACCTTGAAAGGCCGATACATTGTCAAGGTTGGCTGGGACGATGTTCGCGGCTGGATGGGCGAAGTATGTATCCCGACGATCGCAATACGCAACCCATCTAACACATCGTTCAAGGGTGGTACTCTCATCGGGACGGCCCGCTGCGCCGCATTTCGTCAAATCGAAGGCCGGATGACCGCGGCCTATAACCTTATCAAGGAGGGAATCGACGCTTTGGTTGTATGCGGTGGCGACGGCTCCTTGACCGGCGCTGATAAGCTCCGAGGAGAATGGCCGGAGCTAGTGGACAGACTGCTAAAAGAGGGTGTGCTTAGTTTTTCGTCACTATGTGCTAACTGCTCATCGGCAAATCTCAAGGCCGAATCACTCAAGAGCAAGCCAGCCTGAACGCACACTTGAAGATTGTCGGTCTTGTCGGATCTATCGACAATGATATGGCAATGACGGATTTGACTATTGGCGCGCCAACCGCCCTTCATCGTATCTGCGAAGCCATCGACAATATCAACTCAACCGCCTCCTCTCATTCTCGCGCCTTCGTTGTTGAAGTCATGGGACGGCATTGCGGCTGGTTGGCATTGTTAGCTGGGGTCAGGTAAGTTGTTTTCGATTAATCAATACAGTGGGGCGTCGGTCTTCATAAGCGATCAGCGCTGGTGCAGACTTTATATTCATTCCTGAGCAACCACCTGAGGCGCACCCCTGGGAGGATGATATGTGCGAGATTATCAAACGTGTGCGTAGCTTCGTTGAATCCATGTTACCTTGACCCAATTGAGGAGATGGCCATCGCAGCATCGCCAAGTTGGCAAACGCAAGACCATAGTCATCATTGCTGAAGGCGCTCACGATCGCGAACTGAATCCTATCAAACCAGAGTACGTCAAGGACATCCTTTCAGAGCGTTTGGGGTTGGATACTCGTGTAACCACTCTCGGACACACCCAACGTGGTGGGAAACCGTGCGCCTTCGACCGTATTTTGGTATGTCATTTGTGGTCATTAAGTGCATATATGCTCATGCCCTCCGGTCCAGCCCACCTTGCAAGGTGTAGAGGCTGTCGACGCTCTGCTTGAGGCAACGCCCGAAACGCCTTCGTACATGATTGGTATTAGTGAAAACCAAATAACGAGGAAGCCCTTGATGAAAGCTGTTGAATTGGTTCGTATATTTTCCGCCTTCACCTTTAAATTCATATCTGAATCATTGACATTTGGATTAGACTCAAGCTGTGGCCAAGGCTATTGGCGAAAAGGACTTTGTCAAAGCAATGTCGCTTCGAGACCCCGAGTTCAAAGACTATTTGGAGGCCTTTATCGTCACTTCTGCGCTGGATAGTGGTGTCAAGTTGCCTCAGCCGAAGGTAAGAGATGTTGATTAAGCACATTTCAAGAATTAATCACAAGGCTGCAGAGATTGCGTATCGGCATCATCCAGTTAGTAGTGCATACATTCTCTCAGAGGATGATATTGATAAATGCCATGCACAGTACAGGTGCCCCAGCTGGAGGCATGAACGCCGCAACTCGTACTGCCGTACGCTATTGCTTAGAGCGTGGGCATACCCCTCTTGCTGTGAACAACGGATTTCAAGGGCTCCTTGAAGACAGTGTCACTCAACTTTCGTGGCTCCGTGTCGACAACTGGATGACTCGTGGTGGATCCGAGCTAGGTACAAACCGCGCGCTTCCAAGCGTCGACCTTGGAGCGGTCGCGTCCAAGTTCCAAGGACATAGGTTTGATGGGCTGTTCATGATCGGAGGTTTCGAAGCGTTTTCCGCTTTACTTGAACTCAAGAACGGTCGTCAGAACTATCCTGCGTTCAATATTCCGATGGTCCATTTGCCGGCTACCATCAGCAACAACGTGCCCTTGACCGAATTTAGTCTGGGGAGCGACACCAGCTTGAATGCGCTTGTAGATGCGTGCGACTCGATCAAGCAGAGTGCACAGGCGAACCGAAACCGCGTGTTCGTCGTAGAGACTCAGGGCGGCATGTGTGGGTATATCGCCACCATGGGAGCACTGTCTGTAGGAGCTGCAATAGTTTATACCCCGGAGGTTGGCATCAATCTTGACCTCCTACGTGAGGACGTAAACTTCCTCAAGACCCGGTATGCCTTGGACGTAAAAGGAAAATCTGAAGGTCGCTTAGTTATTACGTACGCGCTTTTTGCCTTCATCTTCTGGAAGATATTCCTAATAATTGTTGCAGGAGCGAGAAGGCGTCGAAGGTTTACACTACAGACGTAATAACCAAGGTTTTGGCTGAAGAGGGTCGTTCGCTATTTGACTCGCGCTCTGCGTCGCTCGGGCACACGCTTCAGGGCGGTATTCCGACACCCATCGACCGAGCGCGCGCGGTCCGACTCTCGATCAAATGCATGGTGTTCCTTGAGCAGCACGCTCAGTCGTCGCGCCGCTTGGCTCCTCCTGAAAGCGCAGCAGTTATCACCATCCAAGGCACACACATCAAACTTACTCCTGTTGACGAGATGGTACAGCACGCTGATATGAAGAACCGAAGAGGGAAGAACGTCTGGTGGGCTGGGCTCAAGCAGTTGACTGAGACTCTGGGTGGCCGGACGGAACTCGTGGATGTTGCTAACAAGTAATGTTGAAAGTATTAGATTGAAATAAGCTATATTTGTGGCGCTGAGTGTGGTAAACGATTTTGTACATGGCATATTGAGAGCGGAAGAGAGACCAACCCAAAGCGCATACACTAACTGGGCCGTGATGAGACCTGTATTTCCAATCCATGGTTTATCAAACTTGTTAAGAGTGTCAGAACTCTTCCCTGGTGAGCCAGCATTTTATCATTACGGGTTGAGGAATAGGTACTTTCAGGTGTTCGTCAACGAAATCGCGCCAAGTTTGTTTAGTTGGGCAAATTTTTGCCGCTAAATTCACCGAGCATAGAGGTTTCCCGCTGTCGTATTCGTCTATAAACCACTTAAATCTAACAATATTCTGTTTCCTAACACGTTGAGAGCTCACGGATGAGAAGTACTTACATGGGCCATCCTTCTATAATGAAGGGTTCGCGTTCGAGCGCCATAAATTGTTCTCGCGTTGTTTCATGAATCTCGACGTTGGAGCTGTCCCCAGTAGAGCCTCGTTCAGTATGCATGATGATAACATCACGGGAAAAACCTGCTTACTCAGTTATCTCCGACAACGTCTCTGCATATTGTCGCAACGTGATATATTCGTTAACCACACACATATCCTTGCCAATCCACTCTGACGGTGCTTCAAACGCGGCCAGAACCTGAAGTTGTATTTGTTTGAGGTTCAGTCTAGTGAACGATCCTTCGGTTCCGACACTCACATAACGACCTATATCCTTTGGCGATACGCTAGGAATCGGAACGTCTGTTGGAAAAGGAAAGTCTAGTTTCCATGCCCCAGCGCGGTTCTTTGTGATTGCGTTAAAGAGGAAGATATTTCCGAAATAGAAGGCCGTGATGAATATTGTGTACGGGACGCCGGACTTCCTAAGGTAATCCCCAGATGCTGCTCTGCGATGCGTCGGCGCCCACGAAGATACCATGGCAACCCTCACTCACTTGTGCTTAAATGCTTTGACTTCAAGGCCCGGTGTATGGGGAGCCGATCTTTGCATATTCAGAAAGAAACCTTCAGATGGGTAGACCGTGACTCACAAAAATACCAAATGCTTCAGCTGTGTAGCTTTTGCTGCATCGACGATGTTAATCCCTTGCTGCGTTTCTTTCTCAAATGCTTCGAAGTAATCAGTTATGCCGAAAGCGCCATAACAGCCTGCGAAAAAAAAAAGTGAATAGACGGGTGGAATGAATTATCAAGGTAATCGTACCGTCGAATGCGCGACGAAGCGAATCTGGATCATCAAAGTCTGCATACACTATCCTCAGGTCGTCATGCTGAGCCAACCCTAAGTCAAGTATGAGGTCATTGGTCTGTTTCCCCAGGAATATGATAGAATCGCTCACGAACCCCGGGCAGATGCACCATCTACCTTTCGCGTCAGCGCACGAACCGCGAACCTTCCATCTCGTAATAAGTGCTTCACCACACTTCCTCCTTGAAATCCTTTGTGAATCATGTAAATGAGTTCATTGTCGCCAGTGGCGGGGAAAATACCGACCTGTAGCTCCACAGACCGCTATGATAGGCTTGTTGGAGGATGACGCAAGAGCTGAAGGGAGCGTTTCATTCATGTTGGTTAAAAACGATACGGGTACGTGGGGGGTTGCTGGCCAGGTCGATGTAGGAGTTAATGTGGTAATTTGGAGAACGAACGAGGTCTTCTTTGTGTCCTCGAGCGAGGTCGATTCCCCATAGGCTTCAATTCTTAAATCGCTTGACCCGCGTCATGCAAACACGTGTTCTACGAAAAGAACGCGTCCGAACGGGGCATAGCCTTGCACATCTTCAGCTGCTCAGGACGCGACTACAGTGTTTATGGAATTACGAGAGGACGATATAGATCCAAAGATAGACAAACGTGATGGGCTTGGACAGCACAGAAAACAAAAGCAAACAGTCGTCTAAGCTTGATCCAAACCTGAGTGCAGGGCAGCGACTACGCATCGACCCGCCCCATGATGGTACA